>MU225431.1:2158126-2184755 GCA_018584345.1 Thuja plicata
ACAACATAATTCAGTGGTATACCCAGACGATGCAACGCAACCACTACTCCTCCAGTTCAAAGTTGGCACTGCATGATCCAAAAACCATAGATAAGGAATAAATTTAGAGAGCGGAGGTATATTCTTTCAGTCATTATGGCCCTCCTCCGCTCTCTAAATTTATTCCTTATCTATGGTTTTTGTGTTGCATCGTCTGGGTATACCACTGAATTATGTTGTGTCTCTAAACAATTGTGACCATGATGCCTACATTTATGTTTCTCAGATGTTGTGTCTCTAAACAATTGTGACCATGATGCCTACATTTATGTTTCTCAGATGTTGTGTCCTAGGATCCCTTATGACCCTTTATGACCCTTTACGATCCCTAAGAATACATCTTAGAGATCTTAAAGTGTCATAAAGGGTCATAAGAGTGTCCTAGGAGGTGCCAGATGAGCTTCCACCTTCACGTGGTTGGCCTTGTTAAGTAGAGAATATTTAAGTATTCTTGAAACCAAGTGAAGCTCAAACTAACATACCTTCATTATTTAATCAATGTTAAGAGACACATGGAAGATGTGTGATTATTGAAGGGGTTTTCATTGATGACTGCGTAGGCAAGGAAGCACGCATGGCACCATAGGAGCTTTCATATTTGGGGATTTTATCATTCTACCTTTATGAGATCAAAACATTGAGGTTGTGTGTACCATTTTTATATTTACGTTGTGTATTTTTTTTTATTTGGATCATTCTATAATATATATATATATTTTTTAACCAAAAATTAGTATTGGTCACTTTTTCGATGTTGTAATATCAGTAGGCTCGATGAGAATGCTATGTGTTCAACGTCAATTTTGACAAACTTTGGTCGCAAAAGAGAAACAATGTGTTTGATGTTTTGACGAGACTTCTATGTGTTCGACGTCGATTCTGACCAACTGTGGTCACAATTTTGGCGAACGTTGGTCGCTTAGATAAAAGGTTTGATCTGCAATTATTCTAGCTTCAAGTGATTTTTTAGACGAAGATTCGGTCGATAATTCAACCACTAAGCAGGTCGATATGTCAACGATTGGTTTGCTTGTCAAATAAGCAACACAAAAAGTTTGACGACAGTTTTTGTCGTCTATTCGACCAATGGGTCTCAAAAATTTGACTAATCCTTGTCGAAAAATAGGGTAAAATTTACTAGTGTCTTAATCACTTCATTATGTTGCTGTAACATCTTCATTTCATTTCTTTTTTTTTTTTCATTTTTTTCTTTCAATATACTGATATCATCTATTCTCTTTGCAATTTGAGTATTCAATTGGTCAGCCTCATGATTCATAGCAACTACTTGATTGGTTATCTCAAAGTAAGGTTCAGTAAGTTTTGATATCTCATTTTCTTTCTCTTGTAATTTTTCAGTCATCTGTCTCCTGTCATCAACAACCATGTTTTTATCTTGTTTAGATTTATTTGCATCATTAAAGACTTCAACCATTCTAACCATTTGTATATCTTGACCGATTTGTAGTGCTTTCACTTGTTCAGTAAGTTGTTGATTGCTTTCATATAGCTTTGATATGATTCCTTCAGATGCAACATATATACTACCAGTTTCAGATCTAGATGTATCAAATGAGTCATGAATCTCTTCTTTATGATAATCAATCTCACAACAGTGAAGTTCCATGTCCTTTCTCTTAATCAACATCTCCTTGAGTTTCTCTTTAGCTTCCATGTATTGTTCGACATAGATCTGCAGTTGTAACTTCTAATTATCAATAGTTTTGTCAAGTGTATACCTCTCCATTGTAAGATTTTGTCTCTTCAGCTATTAAACATTCAAAATAAGAGAAATATCTCTGATACCAATTGTTGGGATAATTTAAAGGATGTGTACTGAGAGGGGAGGGGTGAATCAGTACCCTTATAAACTTTTTCAATCAAATCTTGTAAACTCTGTTCTTCATTAACCGATTGAGTAGATTCACATATACCAAACATGTAGTATCAATGCTGAAATGTAAATGCATGTAAATTAAACAATACAGATACATAAAATCAAATGCTCATGACACTAGTATTTTGGTATCGCAGAAAACCCCAGTTAGAAGGTAAAAACTGCGGTGGGGATGAGACCCACAAAACTTCACTACTGCAGAAATAAAGTTAGCTTGTTAAAGCATTACAAAATGATCACTTCTGATGATCTTACCCTGTTAGGAGTAACAATAATATCGATTAGATCTACCTCGTGTGAGGATTTTGCAACACAATCTATGTGTGCACTCAGTTAAGAGATTTACAATAAGACTGTTAAGTCTACTCTGTTAAGAGATTTAGGAGTCTATTATAATTGTTAGAGAGTAACAAAAATTTGATCTGAAACATATACAATCTCAATATTGCTGATACAGATCCATTAATCTCATACAAAATATATCACCTCAATGTGAATGATAATACCTTTTTCTCTGTTCTACTTGGTAGCCTTGCCTTAGTTTTGAAAATTGATTTCTGCAATGTGGTCTCTTTCTAGAAATCCCTTGTGTGATCTTTGATGTCTATAGTATGGCGGCTACTTGATCATTTATTGATCAACATACATAACATAATTTGACATCTATACATTTATATATCAAACGATATGACCTAATTAGGGTTTAACAATTACATCCTTATCCTAAGATCAACGGTGTACAAAATTTACCTTGATCATTTTCACATAGGAGACATAAACAATTAATGTTGTAGATCCATAATTAATATCCTCCTTGATCGTGTAAACCGTTATCTAGGTTGGCTAAAAAGTTGTTAAATAGATTAATGTGCCATAACAAAATTTTAGGTGGTCTCTGTTCCACGTGGTTAATGTTGTCTCTCGGTGCTCGATGTTGTTTGTGTATCTTAGTTATACTGGTGCTCGGTTATGATGTGTAGCTCGGTGTTGTATTCTATTTGGTATAGTCCATCTACTCAGTAATAACTATGCTCGGTTGACTCTGGGCATGATCAGTGCTCTCGGTTGACTCTGCACTTCAGTTTTTAAACCAACTATCTTATTTGACTCTGTTACCAACTGTTCATAATGTCTACTTGATAGCTAATGACAACTTCAATGTGCAATTGGAGTAAAATAAAGATGTCCAAACATGTGTAAACATGGACCAATTATGAAAGTCTACATGTACAAAAGAAAACAATGTATGCCCGAATGGATGTAATCCTAAGCCAAGTCATCATGATGCATACAAACAGAGTGACCCTCTAACTAAGTGTCCTACTCTAATAGATATGCTGCAATTGATCTATGCAAATTTAGTACAACACCTAGTTATATGTCAATATATAATCATGTAAATTTTGTCAAGTAAAAAGAACATCAACACACATACATATACATGTACGTAGGTTCATACAAATAAATATATAAACACATGTACATATGTTTAAATATTTAAAACTCATCTTCCCACTAGAAGTTGTTGCATCGACTGAATATTGCCTACACAAATGCTTTGACCCCAGGTTGGGGGTAATGTGAGCTAACTGTGTTTACAGAAAATATATATACCTATTAGTACGTGACTACAAATAATCAAACTATGTACAATTTAAACTAAACACTAAATAAGTACATTCATGTTAAAATAAATCAAATTAAATACCTAGGTGTTAGGTGTATGATGATCATCTGCCACCATCATATCCTCCATATAAGTTGCATCATGTGCACCATCTCTAGTCCTAACCCTCTCTATTTAAGAGGAGTTTAGGAGGCTATGCATCTGAGAGGGGAGTGATGTAGATTACAATTGTAGTAACATATCCATATAATCCATTTGACTCAATCCCTGCAAATGCTCCTCAATGTCTCCAGGCCATTAGATATGAAATGAACTTGGTTAGCTCCTATATACTCCTCTGCAGTTGTAGAGTGATCTGTGGGTGGACCATGCTTCACATAGTGATGTGAGTGTTGTGTATATCTTAGTGTAGAATGAATCGGTAGCACTACAGGCTTCAAGTGTCTAATCAAATCTCTAACACCCTCTATCAATATGTGATAGATTGATGCAATAAATGAATATGCATGTAGAAGTTACTCAAGAAAATAACATGACATATTAGCTTGGCACTCAGCTCTTAAGATAGATCGTAACTATTGTGGTGTCCTAAGGCTAGCAACTCTATATGGCTCATAATCAATCCTTGTACTAGATGACGCCCTTGAAGATCCTCTCAAATATCCAGATTAACTTAAAATATATCTTCCTAGAATATCTAATATAATAGTAGTAGCTACAGATACAATATCACCAATCACGTCAATTGTTTTCCTGTGGGAAGCAATTACTACTATGTCTACAGTGCGTGCCATAGATGGTGCTATGATAGAAAATTTCTGGCCTACCAATTATCTAGGAGATGGTGTGGGTCGATTAGCCCTATGATATTGATTTTGATTTGTAACTTGACCGCACCTTTGACCAAAATAACTAAGAATATAAAGATAGTTGGTGTTGAGGCCCAAATGAACCTCAACATACAACTGTTGTGCAAAATATAATAGAATCTGGTCATTATTTGGATAACGGCCATGTGTTTCAAGGAAACATGGGTTTATAAGAGAAACTATCTATGGATCAACACATCGTGTGACATGGTAGGCCTTCACCTTGGCCTTTCCCTCATAAAAAGGAAAAAAACTCTCGTTTGATGATATCCTTCAAGACACTATGTTGGAACGTGTCGAAGGACACATCACTCAAGATCTCTGCTCTCAATCTCTAAAAAATCTCAAAAATTATCTATGGGGTATACAAGGTATGTGATCTCAAGTGATCGCTCAGTCACTCTAGACTAGATAAAATAGTGGTGCAAATATCCTTGTATAGCCCATTAGATGTATGTATAGAATCTTTTAATCTAGAAATCTCAGTATCAATGTAATGACAAATAATAGTGACATCAGGTACATCAACCTCATCAGGTTGTGTGATAGGATAAAGATGGGCCATCTAGGGGTAATGTGTTTTGTTACAAATTATGTAAGTGTTATGCAAATGAAGTTTATATAAAAGCATACCATTAACTATAAATAATATTAAAAAACTAACATATGTACAATTTAAAATGATGAAAATTAAATATTCATTTAATATTAACATGTAGATCACCTAAATAGATTGCAAATGTAATGTGTATCACCTAAATTAGACTTTGCAAATACTCTTCTTTGCTGGAAACGCGGGTTTGAGGGGAATAAATGAGCCTTTTTTTGGCTCTTTGACCTTTATGTAAGCTTTTACATAGCGCGCGTGTGCTATGTTTTGAATTGCCCAAGTCTAAGACTTGGGAAATCCAATCTATAGCGCGTGCGCTCTATAGAGCGCACATGCTTTAGTGCGTACACATTATAGTCTTTGGGGACCAAAAAGGAATTTGGCACCTTTTTAGTCCCCCATATTCGTGCATATACACTATTTCTTTCAAACCATTCATCATGGCCTCAAACCATCTGTGCCAAAATCTCTAGTTGGCTCGGTAAACACTTGGAACCACCACATTTCACTCACCAAGTGGCTGGAACATTACCGACCACACAATAGCGAAGTGTTCCTCAAGGTGCACTAAAAACCAAAATTGACAAAATTTAGCGGGCTATTTCTCAGAGTTCATGTGATGTAGAAATGAACCGTCAAGTGCTATAGGATTGTGTTGCCAAGGTCTAAAAAATTCTATTTTTATTTGGGGAGATTTGAAGCCGTTTGGAATTGGCAACACAAACTCGGTTGATGCCAGAACTTGCAACTTGGCTCAGTTGAAAGTTACAACTGTGCATATCTTTCAAACCATTTTTTGTGGCCTCAAATTGTCTATGCCAATATCTTTGGTTGGCCAGGTAAATTCTAGGAACTAACTTGTTTCACTCACCAAGTGGCTGGAACATTCCTTACCACTCCATAGCAAAGTGTTCCTTAAGGTGCACTAAGCACCAAAATTGGCAAACTTTAGGGGGTCATTTCTTAGAGCTTGTGCGACATAGAAATGAACTATTAGGTTCTACAAGATCATGTTTCTGAGTTAGAAAAAAATTCTATCTCTTTTTGGAGAGATTTGAAGCCATTTGACATCGGCAACACAATCTTGGTCGATGCCAGAACTTGCAACTTGGCTCGATTGAAAGTTGCAGCTGTGCATATATTTCAAACCATTTGTCATGGCCTCAAACTATCTGTTCCAACATCTCTGATTGGATGGGTAAACAATAGGAAACACATCATTTCTCTCACCAAGTGGCCAGGATGTTCTCTACCACTTCGGAGCGATGTGTTCCTCAAGGTGAAATGAGCACAAAATTGACAAAATTTAGTGGGCCATTTCTTGGGGCTCGTGTGATGTAGAAATGAACTGTCAAGTGCTACAAGATCATGTTGTTGAGGTCCACAAAGTCCTATCACCTCTTGGGGACATTCAAAGCCATTTAAAATTGGCAACATAATCTCAGTCGATGCCATAATTTGCAACTTGGCTTACTATTGAAAGTTACAACTGTGCATATCTTTCAAACCATTCATTGTGGCCTCGAATCGTCTGTGCCAAAAGCTTCAGTTGGCTGGGTAAATTCTTGGAACCACCTTGTTTTTATCACCAAGTGGTTGGAACATTCTTGACCACTCCGGAGTGAAGTGTTCCTCAAGGTGTACTGAACACCAAAATTGGAAAACTTTAGGGGGCCATTTCTCAGAGCTCATGTGACATACAAATGAACCGTCAGGTGATAAAATATTGTGTTTTAGAGGTCTACAAAATGCTATCTCCTTTTGGGGAGATTCAAAGCTATTTGAAATTGACAACACAATCTTGTTCGGTGATAGAACTTGCAACTTGGCTTAGTTAAAAGTTGCAACTGTGCATATATTTCAAACTATTTGTCATGGCCTTGAACCATCTATGCCAACAACTCCGATTGTCTGGTTAAACACTAGGAAATAACTCATTTTTCTCACCAAGTGGCTGGAACGTTCCTGACCACTCCAGAGCAAAGTGTTCCTTAAGGTGCATTAAGCACTAAAATTGACAAACTTTAGGGGTCATTTCTTAGAGTTCGTGCGACGTAGATACAAACCATCAGGTTCTACAAGATCATGTCTCTGAAGTCTACAAAAGTCTATCACCATTTGGAGAGATTCGAAGCCTTTTGAAATTGGAAACACAATCTTGGTTGATGGTAGAACTTGCAACTTGGCTTAGTTTAAAGTTTCCATTGTGCATATATTTAAAACCGTTCATTGTGGCCTCAAACCATTTCCTTCAATAGCTCTGATTGGCCAGGTAAATGCTAGCAACCACCTCATTTTTCTCACTAATTGGATGGAACTTTTGTGACCACTCCAGAGAAGTGTTCCTTAAGGTGCACTAGGCACAAAAATTGACAAACTTTTGGGGCCCATTTCTCAGATCTCGTGCAACATAGAAATGAATTATTAGGTACTACAAGAATGTGTTTTTGAGGTCTACAAAAGCCTATCATCATTTGGGGAGATTCAAAGCCATTTTAAATCGACAACACAATCTCATTCAATGTCAGATCTTGCAGTGTGGCTCAGTTGATTTAGTTGCTACATTGTAATATATTTCAAACCATTTGTCATGGCCTCAAACTGTCTATGCCAACAAATCCAATTTTTTGGATAAATGCTGGTAACCACCTCATTTTTCTCACCAAGTGGCTAGAATGTTTCCGACCACTCTAGAGTAAAGTGTTCCTCAAGGTGCACTGAGCACCAAAATTGAAAAAATTTAGGGGGCCATTTATTTGAGCTCGTGCAATGTAGAAACAAACCATTAGGTGCTACATGATTGTGTTTCTAGGGTATACAAAATCCTATCACTATTTGGGGAGATTCGAAGCCGTTTGAAATCGAAAACACAATCTCGGTCGATGCCAAAAATTACAACTTGGCTCGGTTGAAAGTTTTAACTTTGTATATGTTTCAAACCATTCATCATGGCCTTGAACCATTTATGCTAAAGAATCCATTTGGTTGGGTAAATGCAAGGAATCACCTTATTTCACTCACCAAGTGACTTGAACATCCCCAACCACTCCGAAGTGAAGTGTTCCTCTAAAATGCACTGAGCACCAAAACTGGTGAACTTTAGGGGGAAGTTTCTCAGAGATCGTGCGACATAGAAATGAATCATCAAGTGCTATGTGATCATGTTTCTGATTTATACAAAAATCTATTGCCGTTCTGGGATATTCAAAGTCATTTGAAATTAGCAACACAATCTCGGTCGATGCCATAACTTGAAACTTCACTCAGTTGAAAGTTGCAACTGGGCATATCTTTCAAACCATTCATTGTAGCCTTGAACCGTCTGTGCAAAAATATTTGGTTGTCTAGGTAAACGCTAGGAACTACCTCATTTTTCTCACCAAGTGACTAGAATGTTCTCTACCACTCTGGAGCGAAGTGTTCCTCAAGGTGCACTGAGCACCAAAATTAAAAAAACTTTAGGGGGTCTTTTCTCAAGATTGTGTTACTAAGGTCTAAAAAATCCTATCACCATTTGGGGAGACTCAAATCCATTTGAAATCTCCAACACAATCTTAGTCGATGCCATAACTTGCACCTTGGTTCAGTTGAAAGTTGCAACTATGCACATCTTTCAAACTGTTCATTGTAGCCTCAAACCATTTGCGCAAACATCTCTAGTTGGCCGGATAAATTCTAGGAATCATCTCATTTCTCTCACCAAGTGGCTGGAACATTCCCGACCACTACAGGGCGAAGTGTTCCTTAAGGTGCACTGAGCACCAAAATTGTAAAAATTTAGGGGGCATTTCTCAGAGCTTGTGTGACATAGAAATGAACTGTAAGGTGCTATAGGATCGTGTTTCTGAGGTCTACAATATTCTATCTCTATTTGGAGATATTTGAAGCCGTTTTAAATCAGAAACACGATCTCGGTCGATGTGAAAACTTGCAACTTGGCTATGTTGAAAGTTGCAACTTTGCATATCTTTTGAATCGATCATCATGGCCTCAAATCATTTGCGCAAATAGTTCTAGTTAGCCTGGTAAATGCTAGGACCCACCTCTTTTTTCTCACCAAGTGGACGGAATGTTCCTAACCACTATGGAGTGAAGTGTTCCTTAAGGAACACTAAGCACCAAAATCAAAAAAATTTAGGGAGTCATTTCTTGGAGCTTGTACGACATAGAAATCAATCTTCAGGTGCTACAGGATCATATTGTCGAGGTATAAAAAATCCTAACATCATTTGGGGATATTCAAAGCCTTTTGAAATTGGCAACAAAATCTCGGTCGATGTCAGATCTTGCAGTGTGACTCAGTTGAAAGTTGCTACATTGTGTATCTTTGAAACCATTCATCGTAGGCTAAAAATATCCACGCTAAAAGCTCTAAATTTTTGGGTAAATGATTGCAATCACCTCATTTCAATCACCAAGTTTTTGGAACATTTCCAACCACTCCAAAGTGAAGTGTTCCTGAAGGTGTATCGAGCACCAAAATTGTCAAACTATAGGGGGCCATTTCTCGGAGCTCATGCGACATAGAAATAAACCATCAGGTGCTATAGGATCATGTTTTTGAGGTATATAAAATCCTATCTCTATTTGGGGAGGTTCAAACCTGTTTGAAATTGGAGACACAATCTCTGTTGATGCCAGAACTTGCAACTTGGCTCAGTTCAAAATTTCAACTGTGCATATATTTCAAACTGTTCATTATGGCTTCAAACTGTCTATGCCAAAATCTCTCGTTAGATGGGTAAAATCTAGGAACCACCTTGTTTCTCTCACCAAGTGGCTAGAACATTCTCGACCACTCTGGAACAAAGTGTTCCTTAAGGTGCACTAAGCACCAAAATTGACAAACTTTAGGGGGTCATTTCTCAGAGCTTGTTCGACATAGAAATGAACTATCAGGTGCTGCAAGATCGTGTTTCCAAGGTATAAAAATTCCTTTTTCCATTTGGGGTGATTCAAAGCCATTTTAAATTGGCAACACAATCTCGATCAATGCCAGAACTTGCAACTTGGCTCAGTTGAAAGTTGCAACTATGTATATCTTTCAAACTATTCATCTTGGCCTTGAACTGTCTATACCAACAAATCTCATTGGATGGGTAAACATTATGAACCACATAATTTTACTCACTAAGTGACTGGAACATTCTTGACCACTTTGGAGCGAAGTGTTCCTCAAGGTGCACTAAGCACCAAAATTGGCAAACTTGAGGGTGTCGTTTATGGTATTTGGTGCAACATAGAAATGAATTGTTAGTTCCTACATGATCATGTTTTCGAGGTCTACAAAATCCTATCACCATTTGGGGAGATTCTAAGTCATTTGAAAGAGGAAACACAATCTCGGTCGATAAAAGAACTTGCAACTTATTTCAGTTGAAAGTTGCAATTGTGCATATTTTTCAAACCGTTCGTTGTGGCCTTAAACCGTCTGCGTCAACAGCTTCGGTTGGCCAGGTAAACTATTAGAACCACCTTGTTTTTCTCACCGTCTTAGTGCACCAAGATGATGTGCAAAAATGGGGTATAAGTGGCCACTCTTTTCTTAAAATCAGGTAAACCTGACCTTCGAAGATAAATTTGAGAGTTGTGCAATCAAAATTAAAAGATGTGAGAATAAAAAGAATTTTAGTACTCTGAATCTAGTTTCCAAAATACTAAAGTTTTTTAAGAATGGATTCTATTAAAAGGGTCAGATCCATCGCGCCCAAAAAAATATTCCTGATTTTTTAAGAAAAAACATAACAGTGTCTGGTGTACGCATCAAAAAAGATATAGTTATATTTAGTATTTTGGAAAACCCTTTGGTAGAATGATAGGTGAGAGTGAGAGCTATAAGTTGTGTATTTTTTTGTAACTTTCTCTTGAGTATTCATTTTTTTTTATGATTTTTGGAGTGGGCGCATCATGAAAATCAAGCGTTTGTTCGTGCGTTGGGCGTAACTTGTATCAAAATAATAAAAAATGAAAACTTTTTAAAAAAAGTGTATAGAATCAAGTATCAAACAATAATATGCGATTTATTTTAAATTTGATCAATTAGATCAAAAGTTATTAAAAAACTGGTAGACATATGTCTCTGAAAACTATGGAGACACTGGTAAAGAAAATTAAACTTTACTATGCTAATGTTGTCCGAAAATTGAAAAATTTATATCATTAGAAATCTTAGAAGACGTATGAAATTGTGATGGAAATTTTACAAATACCCACTTGATGCTGTGTCAACTTGGTGGCGAGGACATTGAGAAACCCATTCTGAAGAACAAAACACATGAAAAGGGAAGAAAATGGAGGTAAATAAAGCTCCCAAGACTCATTCTTGTTATCCAAGCCTATTAACTATCCTTTTTATTAGCTTTGAAATTTACCAAACCTAATCCTAATTGGGTTATTTGAATGTAAATTAATGCAATTGTGTTAGGGGAATTTTTCTATTTTTTTGGGTGGGTGACCACCTTTTTGCACACCATCTTGGTTCTGCACTTACCCCACCAAGTGGCTGGAACATTCCCGACCACTCTGGAGCGAAGTGTTCCTTAAGGTGCACTGAGCACCAAAATTGACAAACTTCAGGGGGCCATTTCTCATAGCTGATGCGATGTAGAAACAAATTGTAAGGTGCTATAGGGTCATGTAGCCGAGGTCTACAAAATAATATCATCATTTGGGGAGATTCAAAGTCATTTGAATTCAGAAACACAATCTCGGTTGATGCCAAAACTTGCAACTTGACTCAGTTAAAAGTTGCAAATATGCATATCTTTCAAACCATTCATCACAATCTCAAACCATCCTTTCCAACAGCTCCAGTTGGCTTGGTAAATGCTAGGAACCACCTTATTTTTCTCACCAAGTGGCTGGAACGTTCACAACCACTTCAAAGCAAAGTGTTCCTCAAAGTACACTAAGCACCAAAATTAGTGAACTTTAGGGGGCAGTTTCTCAGAGCTCTTGTAACGTAGAAACAAACTTTTAGGTGCTATAGATCATGTTTCTGAGGTCTACAAAATAAAAGCACCGCTTGGGGAGATTCAAATCCATTTGAAAGAAGAAACACAATCTCAGTAGATGCCAAAAATTGCAACTTGGTTCAGTTGAAAGTTGAAACTGTGCATATCTTTCAAACCATTCATCGTGGCCTCGAATCGTATCAGCTAATAGATTGGGTTGGACGAGTAAATTCTAGGAACCATCTTGTTTTTCTCACCAAGTGGTTAGAACATTCTCGACAACTCTGGAGCAAATTCTTCCTTAAGGTGCAATGAGCACCAAAATCATCAAATTTTAGGGAGCCATTTCTCGGAGCTCATGTGACTTAGAAATAAAAAATTTAGTGCTACATGATCATGTTGTTGAGGTCTATAAAATCCTATTGTCATTTGGGGAGATTCAAAGCCATTTGAAATCAGAAATGCAATCTCGGTCAATGCCAAAACTTACAACTTGGCTCATTTGAAAGTTGCAACTATGCATCAAATTGTCTGTGTCAATAGCTCTGGTTGGCCAGGTAAATGCTAGGAACCATCTTGTTTGTATCGCCAAGTGGATGGAATATTCCTGACCACTTAGGAGCAAAGTGTTCCTTAAGGTTCACTAAACACCAAAATCAACAATCTTTAGGTGGATTTTCGTAGAGCTCATGCAATGTAGAAACAAACCGTAAGGTGCTACAGGATTGTGTTGCCGACATTCACAAAAGTCTATCGCCATTTGGGGAGATTAAAATTTGTCTGGAATCGGCAAGCACATCTCGCTTGATGCTAGATCTTGCAGCGTGACTCAGTTCAAAGTTGCTACATTGTGTATCTTTCAAACAGTTAGTCATGGCCTCAAACTGTCTAGGCCAACAACTCTGATTTGACAAGTAAAGAATAGAAACAACCTTTTTAGGCTTCGCAAATTGTTCGAACGTTCCATACCATAATGTACTGGTGCGTTCCTTAAGGTGCTTGTAAGGCCCTGAACGGGTCAAGGTCGTCAAAATGCTCCAATAGGACTAAAATGCAGTGGGATTTATGTTTTTGGTCTTTTATAACCTATTTAAAATTGTTTGAGGTCTTGGAATAGAATTTAGGAGTATAGGTAAGTGATTAAGCAAAAGTTGTCAAATTTGCATAAAAGTTGCTATGACAACTTTACAGATTTTTATGCAAAAGATGTATTTCTTGCTTCCCAATGCCCAAAACTGGTTAGAGGATGTTGAGGGAAGTTATTTAAGATATATATCCTCTTTAGGTCTAGGATTGAGATAGGGGTTGTAGATAGGGATAATTAGCCTGAAAGGGCTAGCTGATTGGATTAGGGAGAGTTGTCATAAAATGGTGTTGCCAATGCAAATGATTGATCAAATCATGATTGTCTGGTCAATCTAATCTTGTTAGATGCCTTAATAAGGTTGGAAGAAGCCCTAGAGTCATTTTCATGAATTGAAGCCATTGTAGTGGTACTAAAGCTGTATGAAATGAAAGATACATATTCCCATAAAGTATGAATCATACAATAACAATATACATAGATACATGCAAGCATAAACATAAGGAATGAGAAATCTACAAAGCATAAGACATCCACATAAAAATGAAGTAGTATACATCAATACACATGAGACATGAATTTCATGTACTTAAAACACGAACTATAAATATTCATAGGGCATGAAGCCATATATGTCCAATAATGTCATACATGTAATATATCTAATACAGTCAAATTGGCTTCCTCAAAGCCAAATGGATGTAGCAAGTGTCACATATACAATATACAAATTTTTTTCCAATAATGCCATATAGGCGTATAATATATGTCCCTATTCTAGTCCTTTCCTGCGAGGGGAAGAAAATAAGCCTCGAGCTTCCTTCAAACGTCGCATCAATGAAGATGCTGTGGATGCTAGAGTCTTCTGAATGCACTCACTCATTCTCTTGTCTAGGCTATTCTGGAGCTCCAACTGATAAAATCAAAAGTATAAACATCAATAACTACTATGCATCAAAATTGACGATGACATACAATAGAATATTCGCTTACCGCTATCAAATAGTCATTATGTTTATCCACGGAAGGGGCACATTGACGATTTAGAGTAACAAGTCCCTACAATAACAATCTAAATAATAATTAAAATACATACATGAATATCATTAAAAATTTCAATACAAACCATTAAAAAAATAATTAAACTTAAAGATCGGTAGCTCAAAGGAAATTAAAGATCTCAGAGAGGCCATTAAAAAGTATAAAAATGTGATGGCTGACTCTACTGAGATGGTGGAAAAACAAAACTAACTGAGCTTTGTGGATGGTTTTCTTTTTTTTTGGGTTTCGTCTTTTGGCTGGTTGTAATGCTGGAGGGTTCTTATTGTTTCTATCTTTTACCCCCAGCTGTTGTTTTTTGTTGTATTTCTCACTTTTTGTAGTGTTGTATCCTGCTTATCTTTAGTTTCTTTTGTATAGGGTAACTGTTCCCTTCAAAAACTGTTTTAACCTCAATCAAAAATAATAATTAAATTTAAGTAATCTCTTTCATACCTTGATCAATGCCTCAAAACTTTCTATAACTACGTCGGAAACCCCATGATCCAAAGAGTCGCGAATAGCAGGAGTCTTTGATGTCAACAACTGAAATATAAACAACAAGAGTATTATGTAGTTATCAAGAATACCTATATTTTTTTTGCAACCACACAAATAAATAAATGGTACCTTTGTAAAAGTACAACGATGTCCTTCAGTGTGTGGTGTTAGCGTCGAGGGTCCAACACTAAAATAATGCATATGTATGGTAAGTTATAAGACAACAATTCACATAATAACGTACTACTCACATGTAATAATTATAATGCTTTATTACATATATACCCATGGACTTGAGGATGTCGTGGCAAAGGCGGGTGAAGGAATGTGACCACTTCCATGAATATTTTGGCTCTGGATTTTGATCACAATTTTTCTACTAATTTATTTATTCATTCATTTATTAATTAAATATAAATCAAATTAACATGCAAATAAAGATACCTCGAGGAATGTGTCACAATGTCCTCCACTGTGTGGAGTGAACATTGAGGGTGCATTGGTAAACTAATTCACATACATAATAAGTTATGAGACAACCATTCATATAATTATATACTACTCACATGGATTAATTAAAATGCTTTATTAGATTCATACCTGTGGGCTTGATGACCTCGTGTAAAAGGGGGCTAGGGGAACACTGCCAGTGCCATCGACACTTTGACCTTGAACTTTGATCATAATCATTAGATACTAATTTAGTTATTCATTCATTTATAAATTAAATATAATCATTTGAATTAAGTGAACTTGCAAGTATTTACCTGTGTATACCAAATGTCAAATTCAAAAAAATCACCAGTCATCATTCCATCATCATCTCCCACTGCGTCAGTACTACCATATGTGCATATAGCTCCACACGACCCACAAATATGGACCCTCAAAGCCTGACCATGCTCACTCTCCACTAAAGGTTTCACACACTGTATGAGAGTTTATGTCAGATCATTAATTGTGCCTAGTGTGTCAACCTCCACATGTTCCTTCACAACGGAAGGAAAACTAACATGCTCGATCTGTGGCTTGCCAGTGGTCAGCCTAGCCGCATTTTGGTCACGATATGCCCATGGTCTTTCAAATGATGACCCCCCGCCTCTACCTTGAGATTATAGAAAGTCAAAATAATTTGGGATCTCCTTGAGGTTATATAAAATCACAATATAGTTTCCTTAAATAATACATTGGAATCTCGTGATTGTTACAAGGAGGGGTATCAAAAACCATCTACCATTTGTCCCAAAAGTTTTTTTTTTTCTTCATGCATGCACCAGTAGATCACAAAACTCCTACAAGTATCCTTGAGCTTTTCATTTTTTTTTGGATTTACAAAGAGGTTGCAAATATCACATTTCAGTATTTTTTTCTTTTTTATGTCCTCATATGATAACTTATCCGCATAATATTATTTTTGCTCTTCTCTTTTGTTTAACTATAAATTAAGTTTCCCACTAACTGAGCCTATGTGGGTCAAGATTGATTGTTATGAATTGGCAAGTGTTTCCCTTCCAAGATTTTTATTAATAGATTGTTTTAACCTCCCAATCAAAGATTCTAATTCAGTTTTTCCACTCTCTATTTGGTTCATCAAAATTTCTTGCATTTCAGGTGGAGGTCTTTGGATTGATGAAGGAGGTTAGGGTTCATTTTCTTTGTTAATTTCTTCATTTTTTTCTTCATGAGGAGAAGGTGGAGGGTTTGGTTCAGGAGGATTGTTCTTTCCTGGAAATTTATACAAAAAGTATCTTAAAACGCCAATTAAACTAAAATTTTAATAACTTGGTACAAAGAGAGCAAAATCTGATTTAAAAACTAAATAAAACTTAAATTTGAATAAAAAAATGAAGCATAGGCTGTAAATAAACATACCTTTTCTATCTCTTCGACCTCCTCTATGCGGTGGAGACATTTTTTATCCGATTTGATGAAGGAAACAAACAAAATCAGCTCTGAGAAGGGTGTTTGCACTTCTCCAATTGATCCAAGAAAGCTAGCTCAGAGCTAGTGAGGGAAAAATATGGTGTTGGCTGCAATTTTTTTGGTTTATGTAAACTTTACATAGGGTGTATGCCCTATAGAGCGCACACCCTATAGTTTGAATTTCCCAACCCTAAGGCTCGACCAACCAAAGCCATTGGGTGCTCGCCCTATAAAGTGTACACTCTATATCTTATGAAAGACCAAAAAAGAAATTATCACCTTTTTGGTCCCCTATCTTTGCACATATACCCACCATTAACCCCTAACAATTCATTAATCCTGTTGCATTTTTTTATGTAGACTTGCTAACTGGTGGAAGGACTTACTATTCCTATCACCCTTTTTGATCCATTGAATTCTTGATCTCTACTTCCAATAAAGTTCTTCTTTGAGTATCACATTGTGCAGATCCGCCAACAGAACACGCTCCTCCTTTCTACAATCTTACGAGACCCCTTTAATTTCTGTCTCATTTTGCAACATATTGATCTTCTCTTTCGATGTCTTATTCTCAAAAATGTTTCCAAAGGAATATCTACTCCAAGAGCGTAGATTCTCTTTTACCGGCTTCAGCTTCCTAGCAACCCTTAATATAGCCGTACCAGGAATGTCAACACTCCACCATTGGGCTATCAGACTTTTAAAGTTAGGGAAAAGAGTCCACATAATTTCAAAGAGAAAGGGAAATCCTTTCCTAATTTTGCCTGCCTCCCACCTGAAATAAATGGAACAATGGTCAGATCCACTGCGGATCTAGGAAGTAAGGTGGCAATTGTCAAAATATTTCCATGAAGAAGAGATCACACATCGATCAAGGCGTACCTGAATGAGATTTTTCCTGTTCTATGATTAGACCAAGTGAAATTCCTATCTTCCAACTGAATATCTAACAAGATCTCTCTAGCCAAGAACTCTTGAAGGTCTTGCATGCCATCCAAAAATCTGGCCCACCTCCTATTTTCTCAGAAGGGAAGAATGGGGTGTTGAAGTCTCCTATAACTAACCAATGAATATCATGATTATTAGTCCTCTGAGAAAGAAAGTTCTGAATCTCTCTCCTCAAAACAAAATTGTCAGAGGCATAAATATTTATAACCCTCCATTCTTCCTTAGTGATGGAATCCTTAAAATCAATACACTGGTAGAGCGAATCCTGAGAAACGAAAGAGCCAGAAAGGTTGTTTGGTCTCCAGAGCACAACTAAGCCTCCATAATCACCATCAACACTCATAGAAATAGAATTAGAGAAAGGCCAAATGAATCTACACAGCTTAAGACAGGGATCAGAACTCATCTTAGTTTCTTGTAGATGTAGTATGTCCGACTTCAATTCTTTAACTAGATTCTTCACTAGGATCTTTTTATGGGAACCATTTAGCCCCCTTATGTTCCAAAAAAGGATTATCATTTCTCATACTCCATGGGTTAAGTCTAATAACCTAGGTGAGACTTCAACTCAGTTGAGCGCACACCAATCTCAGCCTCTGTTTAGTGATAGCATCCAAGGAAATGAACTGACCAAATGAGTTAGCAATACTAGCAATGATTTACTCGTCCCAAAATTCTAGAGGGAATCCTGGAAGATGGACCCAAGTCGGGATGGTTCCAGATAAGTGGGTCTCAGGTTTAAAATCCGGCTGCCATTTATAAAGAAGATGTTTCTTACCAAGCAACCAAGGCCCCCGAGAAAGAATTTTAACATAGTATTCTTTAAGGTCAAAGGAGAAGCAGATCATACCTTTCAGAAGGGCAGATACATAGAGGCTTCCTTTAATCTCCCATCTAGCAGAGGTCCATTTACGAACTGCGTTGATCTTAGGTCGCCTCCCCACAAGTTTGCCAGCCAACGCGTTTTCCATCTTGGCCAGTGGTTGGTTCAGAGAGACATCTTTTATATTGATACAAGCACATTTCTCGGATCTCTCAATAGATATCGGATCTCTAGTGAAGTTAGACCTTTTTTGTTAAGTTAGTTATTGAGATGTTCCAAAGGGCGAACTCCTCTTTTAATGTTACCATACTATACTAGCATGCATGATCACTCTTTGTATGACCAGAATGTCAAATAATTTAAGCTTTTAAATAAATTATCTATGTCCAAGTGTTGAAATAGTGCACATTACATAGAAGATGAAAAATGGGGATAGATAAAAGAAAAATGAAGAGGAAAAGCTAAGACAAAATAATTAGAGAAGAAAGAGCAATTAGGGGTGCATAGATAGTGATTAGAGTGTAAAAACTATTCATCTAAGTTATCCTAAGCAATAATGAATTTGAAAAGAGTAAAAAGAGCATAGAAGAAATGACAATCAATGTACAAGTCATGGAGCATCAATTGGACCTAGTGATTTGGTATGAGAAATTACGAGTGGTTGTATCATTCTTAAAGTTATAAGATTAATAGATATTTATAGCTCAAATTTGGTAAAGAATGGACAGAGACTGACTAGGTTATAAGCATGTAGCATTGGTCTATAACTGAAGTTGTGGAATTTGGGTGTTGAGTCAAACATCTTTTGACCAGTTCCAACACCTTTCTCCATGTTTGAAGGAATTTCATGGTCAATTGGATTTGTAGGAACACTTAGCTAAAGTGAATTCTTATGTTCAAATAAATAGGTCTACTGATAACATGAATAATGACACAAGAAGAAGATTATGTCAATATGATATCAACAAGGATAAGGGCCCCCTTCTGATTGATGATGTAATCATCATGTAATAATATTACCTGGTTTTGAAACAAATACAACTCAATTTGATAATTGCACTATCCAAAGGTACAATTTAATACACAAATACACTTTTTGTGGAAACAAAATGATGATCTAATGGTGATGCAAGCTAGGTACAAAGTGTGGGTTTTTCCAATTAAACCTATCACTTGGATATGTTAAAAAATTCATGCTTGGATAGATGCTATTACGTAAGATGACTTAAAGTTGATGCTAGTTGTGTTAAAATAAATTTTTTAAGTAAACATGATTTGTATAGATTACGAGATTTTGTTAATGAATCAGAGACCTAAAGTTTCTTGTTTGAAATTTGAAATAAATTTTTATGAAACCTTAAAGATGATTTGGATGTCTAAATACTTTTTTTTGAAGTGGATTTTCTTTCGTTACATCAATTTACTTCTTATAATTGCTAAAATTTGAAGTGATTCAACTTCCATATAGCCTAAAGCATAAAGGGATATTATGGTAATTATTTGAACAATTTTTGGAAATAAGGTTTTTGAGGGATTTTGGGGAACGTTTGTGAATGTGGTTGTAAGAAAATTTAACATTTCACTGTACTCCATGAATTTTGTAAGATTTATATTTATAAATTGAAACAAAACTAAATGCAAGGTTTTTATTGTGTGAATTTTGTGTTTAGCTACCAAATTTTAGTTATCTCATAAGATCCCTATATGTAGACTAGATAAATTAATCCTTTTTCCATTAGTGCACTCCAAATATTTATTTTTCATGTTTCATAATTTTGTGGAGTTAAAAGAGGAAACTTAGGATGACCCATAGCTAAGATTTTGAGAGCACACAAGAGAATTCAAAGAACTCACATATCAACACAAAATAAATGACTAATAGGTAGAATAAAAACATTATTCCATATCAAGAACTTAATTTTAGATGTATAAATTATTATTTTATTAATGTTTTGTCAACAAGTTGGAAATTGGATCAAAATTCATAATGTGGGCCTAGAAAATAATCAAAACTACTCATACAAATGGTTTTATGCGTGTCTTGGATTCAAAAAATATTTGGATGACCAACCATTGTGATTTGGAACATACTAGTGCCTATTAAACATATTTTTCTTATTTGATTACTATATTGTACTTTTGGGATGACATGTATATCCCTTTCAAATCATTTCCCTTGTACATTGGTGAAAAATTGGAATTAAATGTAAACTTGACCTTGCCTAATCCTTTTTAATAAAAAATGACATTAGAATAATTATAGGCATGAGAAATTACCAAAACATATTATGTCATTGTGGGATTTTCTCCTGATTGGAGTATGTTCTTCTCCCTTGTTTTGTTACATTGCAAATATAATGAGAGCCTTTTCATCTACAATTTAAGATTAATTTTTAATGGTAAATTTTTATGGTGAAGTTAAATTGAACAGACATACCAAATATGTTTACTCTTGATAATATGAAGTTGACATTATTATATTATATGCAAATAAATACTAGCATATAAGAAAATTTTAATTACTTGGTCTACTTGTAAACAATTTTTCAAATATCAATTCCCGTAAATTTGATTTTTATTTGATGTATGTAATATTTTCATAAATTTAAAGTCAAGCTAATTAGACATGTTTCTTATCTCATTCTAAGTCTTTATAATTGACTAGGATTATTTTGTGATTAATGGAAATGATCCTTATGATTCCTCCTCAATTTAAAAAATCCTAACAAAGAATAATCTTCCCATCATTGACAATTTTATCTTCTTTATTGAAAGTATCATTCACCTTGTATTGACAACTTGAAAAAAAGGAGGAGAACCTTTGAGACAACACATTCAATGTAATACCATATACTTATTCAAATTTTTTTTTATTAATTTTTTATTTAGCTCCAATGTACATGTGAATTATTACTCATTTGAAACAATCTCAATCAAAAACCTATTAATTCTAAATCTTCTTCTTTAAGTGATTTCTCAAAATTTCCAATCTTAGAATGTATCATTCATACTCTCATAGTTTTATATTTATTGATTATTTTCTTTTTTTTTATTGTTGGAAAGTGACAATGCAAGCAATTGTTATTTTGTCATTGATGTCAAACCTTAACTGGTGAGACTATTGTTATCTGTTTGAGTACCATATCTATTGTTGATGAAGAAGATTTAACAAGAAGACCAAGTGAATGGTTGAGTTAAGGAAAATAAAAGGGTACTTGATCAATTGGCACTCTGGCAAAGTAATTAGTTGTTTATCTTTCAAAGACAATTTTTCTGGCTATTTTGTACCGAGCAAGTTTGGCTTGTGCCGAGCAAAGTTGCTTGTGCCGAGCAAGTTTTGTTTGTGTTGAGTGAATTTGTTTGTGACGAGAAAGTTTGTTTAGTGCTGAGCACCAGTGAAATTGCTGAGTGAAAACAGTGATGTTGGCCAACTTACAATATTTGGATTAATGATGAGATTTGAGATCTCTGGCTGACTTAGTTAATTTTATTGGGATATGTAATGTTAATTAAAGATTGATCACGTCATTTAATGTATGGGTAACTGTAATTAATGCATGGTTTCAAGATTTAATTAGAAACTACTTTGGAGAAGTAAATGTAATGTAATGATGGAATGATCCGTTGGATATGACCTAACCTAAGATCTACGATCTTGATTAAGCAGCAAAGATTTATTTGACCTAGACAGAGAGGTATATGATAACCTCAAGGGGTTATTCATTATGTGTGTAGTGTGCAAGTGGATGTGCGTATGCAAGAGGATTTGCATAGTTGATTTACTGATTGGCATGTCCTAGCAGAGAAGGCTAAATACAGAAGCAAAGAGTTGTATGTGTGATTGCTTGACGGATTTCCAAGCATATCAGAAGATTGAAATGACAATGCAGGCCATCCAGTAAGTTAGCATCAGAGTTGTAATTGGATCTGAATTTGTAAAGTAAGTTGTATGTATCAGATCACAACTGTTGATTACTTTCTAACCATTGTATTAGTTAAAATCCTTTAACAAGGTTGACCTAACAGTCATTTGTGTAAATCCTCTAACATGGTGACATTCAGGTGGAATGTTCTAAGTCCTCTAACAAGGCCTCTCTTGACAGGGTGATTAAATCCTTTAACCAGGTCACACCTAATAGTGTGTTATTGTAACCTTTAACAGGGTTGGCTCCTCACAGAGCTCACTTTAGAAGAGTGAAAACTTGGTAGCATGTTACCGGTGGTTTTTCCCATATTGGGTTTCCATGTTAAATACTTGTGTCAACTTGTGTGAATGCTTATGGTCTATTTTACTGTTATGTTTCTACAAGCTAATTACATGAGACAGTAAATTGCATGATTAAGTTGTTGATATATGCTACTGCTGCCGAGTAGATATGAAATAAAAAAAGTTTTATTTGCTACATCTAGACCTGAGGATAGCTGATTCACCCCTCCCCTCTTAGTTATTCTAAATTCATTGTAACAATTGGTATCAGAGCTTTGGTCTCCTAAAAATAGTTTGAAGGTACTTGGAGCGAAAAGATCAAGATGTATAAAAAGGAGGTTCCCGAGCTGAACAAAGATAACAACCCTGCATGGAAGAGTTTGATGAAACTGCATGTGGCCGGTATTGGAGATGATGCTAAGCGACTTATTGAAAATGACTATGTATCACCTACTACTCCTCTCACAGCTGCACAACTAAGAGAAAAGCAAGAGCACAATCAAGCAATGTTGGAGATTGCATCCTCACTGAGCTATTTAGAGTTTGATGATATAAAGAGCTGCACTAATGCAAAGCAGATGTGGGATAAACTAGCAATTGTCTATGGTGGAGACACAAATGTGCTGAGAGATAAATCAGAAAGTCTAAGAGGTAAGTTTGATGAGATGAAAATGCAAGAAGGTGAAAATGTTAATCAGTATTATGGTAGAGTAAAATAAGTTGTAAATGCCATTAGAGGAGCTCATGGAACAATAGATGAGAACACTATTATGAGCAAGGTACTGAGAACTTTATTTCCTGTATATATGCTATTAGAGTTTTTGCAATTCAAGAACTGAGATGTACTCCTAACAATAATCTGAATCTGGAAAATCTGATAGGTAGACTCACTGCATTTGAAATGTCAAATTATGATAACTACAATCCACAAGGTATTGATTCTACTTTTAGATCACAGTTGGTCCTCAATAAATCTAAGAAAGGAAAGAAACATGTGAACAATGATAGTGACACTACTGATGATGATCTTGAAGAACTTGAAGCACTTATGTCAAAAAGGCTATCCAGAGGAAAAAAAAAATACAGAGGTAAACTTCCTATTATTTATTTTTCATGTAATAAAGTTGGTCATATAGCTGCTAGATGTCTTGATAAGAATGAAAAAGATGAAAGAAAGCACAAAAAATACAAGGAATACAAAGACATAAAGGATGACCAAGACTTCAGGAAATATAAGGATTACAAAGACAAAGGTAAGAAATCTTGTTATATTGCTGAAGAAAATTCTGACAATGATATTGACAATTCTGATGACAATGATATAGAAGTTGTTTATGTTGCAATGAAAGAAGATTCTGATGATGATAAGAAAACTGAATTAATTTCTTATAAGAGTAAAAGTGATCATTGGATCATTGATAGTGGTTGTTCCCATCATATGACTGGTGACAAGGATAAGTTTAAATCCTAAACCAATGCAAAGGAGGATATGTAAAATTTGGTAATGATGCACCATGTCTTATCAAAGGTAAAGGATTGATTAACTTGACTGACAAAATCAGATGTGATAATGTGTATTGGGTTGATGATCTTAAATATATTTTTCTAAGTGTTGCACAGCTGAACACATCTGGTTACAGAGTTGAGTTCCATCACAGAAAAGCAAAGATCTATGACGCTACTGGAGAACTAGTTGGAAGTGGTGATCAGACTAAAGGTAACTTGTTCTATCTAGATTTATCTGAAGAAACATGTTTGTTTGCACAATATAATGATGTTTGGTTATGGCATAAGAGGTTGTGTCATGTGAAATTTGATAACTTGGTAAGCATAAGTAAATTGAAAAGGGTTAGAGGGATACCTAAGTTAAAGAAGCTTGAGAATGCTATGTGCAAACAATGTCAACTAGGAAAGATGACAGTCTAGTTTCAAGAGTAAAACACATATTTCAGAGGAAATTCTGGAATTAGTCCATACTGATCTCTGTGGTCCCATTGGAGAAAGAAGCTATTGTGGTGCTAGATACTTTATTCTATTTGTTGATGATTATTCATGGATGATGACTGTAATGTTTCTCAAAGAAAAATATGATGCATTCCAGTTATTTAAATGGTACTTAGCTAAAGTTGAAAAGGAAACAGGCAAAAGTTTGAAATTCTTAAGATCTGATAGAGGTGGAGAGTTTGTTTCTAATGAGTTCAACAGGTTCTACAATGACCAAGGCATAAAAAGATAGATCTCCGCACCCAGGACACCTCCACAAAATGGTATTGCTGAACGCAGGAATAGATCTATCATGGACTATGCAAGAACACTAATGATGGAGAAGAATGTTGCACAGAAATACTAGAAAGAAGTTGTAAGTACTGCAGTCTATACCCTAAATAGAGTACAAGTCAAGAAAGGTACAAATGCTACACCTTATGAACTTTGGTATGGTTATGCACCTAGTGTAAAGTACTTTAAAGTATTTGGAAGCAAATGTTTTATACTAAAGGACAACAGAAATGGAAAAATTGATGCAAAAGGTGAAGAAGGTATATTCCTTGGTTATTCAACGAAAAGCAAAGCATACAAATGTTTGAATTCTAATACTAACAAAGTTGTAGAAAGTGCAAATGTTAGAATTGATGAGTTTGCAGAAAGGAATGGAGCTGAAAGTACACAAGAGCCTGAAAGCTACAAATCATTCGTATATCTAGATGAGGAAGATTCTAATACACTACCTGAGTCTACTGCCGAGCAACAACATGCACCTGCCGAGTCACATAGTGGAGTTTCCGAGCAATAACAAGTGAATGCCGAGCTATCTGATGGAGATGCCGAGTCACAGAATCAACCAGAATTGAACACAAAAAATGAAGCTGAAGCAAGACCTGAGCCTAATCTAGCAAAATATGTGAGGAGACACCAAAATTTTGATCAAATCATTGGATTGAAGGATTCTGTAGTTATGACACGAAGTAAGTTGAAAAATGGCACATGTCTGTCATGTGAATTTGAGCCCAAAACAGTGAAAGATTCTTTAGAAAATGAAGATTGGATACAAGCAATGAATGAGGAAATTGAACAAATTGAGAAGAACAAGACTTGGACACTTGTACATAGGCCAAAGGATAAAATTGTAATTGGTACACAGTGGGTATTCAGGAATAAAATGAATGAACATGGAGATGTGACAAGAAACAAAGCTAGACTGGTATGCAAGGGTTATGCACAGGAGGAAGGAATTGACTATGGTGAAACATTCGCCCCAATTGCAAGATTGGAAGGAGTCAGAACATTACTTGCATATGCAGCCTATAAAGGATTCAAAGTTTATCAGATGGATGTGAAATCTACATTTCTCAATGGTATCTTGGAAGAAGAAGTGTATATTGAGCAAGCTGATGGTTTTGTTGACCCAAACAAAAGGAATATGGTTTGCAGATTGCACAAAGAATTATATGGACTAAAGCAAGCGCCAAGAGCATGGTATGAGAGATTGCACAATTATCTAATCAAGATTGGATTTGCAAGAACCAATTACAACAACAACCTGCACTTGAAGACAGAGCAAAGAAAAGGTACATTATTAGCTGAAATTTTTGTAGATGACATCATATTCAGTGGACAAGATGTGTTATGCCAAAAATTTGCAACAAAAATGCAAACTAAATTTGAGATGTCTATGTTTGGTGAGATAAAATTCTTTTTTGGCTTACAAATTTATCAAATGAAGAATGGTATCTATATCACTCAATCTAAATATATCAAGAAGATACTGAAAACTTTTGGAAGGGAAGAGTCCAAACCAGTGAGTACACCCATGGCTACTGGACAGAAGCTGACAAAAGATGATGACACAAAAGAAGTGAACAAGAAACTCTACAGATCAATGATTGGAAAACTACAGTATGTTGTACACAATAGACCTAAAATTGCCCTAGCCGTTGGAATTGTTGCAAGGTTTTCTGCTAATCCCAAGGAAACTCACATGATGACAGTAAAAATGATTCTAAGATATTTGAAAGGAACTGATGACTATGGTCTATACTACAAGAAGAATGACAAGTTTGAACTCAGAGTTTACACTGACTCTGATTGGGCTGGAAATGTTGATGACAGGAA
>MU225431.1:2184805-2208812 GCA_018584345.1 Thuja plicata
GAACTGATGACTATGGTCTATACTACAAGAAGAATGACAAGTTTGAACTCAGAGTTTACACTGACTCTGATTGGGCTGGAAATGTTGATGACAGGAAAAACACTACTGGTGGAGCATTTATTTTAGGAAAAATATTGATCTCATGGACAAGCAAGAAACAAAATTGCACCTCACAATCTACAGCTAACGCCGAGTATGTGGCAGTAGCAGTCAACTGTTCTAACATTGTGTGGTTGAAGATACTACTGAAAGGTATGAAGGAAGAAATTACTAAACCAATTGTCATATATTGTGATAACATGAGTGCCATTAATATTTCTAAAAATCATGTTATGCACTCGAAGACAAAGCACATAGCTATCAAGTATCATTACTTGAGGGAGATAGTTCAGAATAAAAAAGTGAGACTGGATTATGTGAACACTAAAGAACAATTAGCAGACATATTCACAAAGGCACTACCCAAGGATGCTCATGAGTATCTACGAGGTAAAATGGGGGTGATTCCCCTAACTGAGGCTAATTAAGTTCTGTATGGTACTGTTGCATCAAATATTACATTCAGAATACTTGACACATTGATGCACAATAAGTCACACTTTAGGATGTTGACTAAAGTTGTAAAGTTGGAAAAGGATAGAAAAGAAGATCAGTCATAATTAAGATGACAGGATCAGCATGATACTGAAGATCTACATGATAAAGATATCGATGTCTTTGGCATTGTTGTCAAAGAGGGAGAAATTACTATTGAAAACAATGAAGTGATTATCTACTCAGAGGGAGTCTACAGATGATTAGATGTAGATGATTATAGTGTGATTACAAACACAGAGGGAGAAATGTTTTACAGATGAGAATCAGAATGAAGCTAAAGACATTAATGAAGATTTGTTCATATCAAGGAACACAAGTGAATTTTTGGATTGTATGGTAACTATGCTTGTTAAATCATTGTTTTAATGTTTTGTGTTGATATCAATGCCAAAGAGGGAGATTGTTGGAAAGTGACAATGCAAGCAATTGTTTTTTTGTCATTGATGTCAAACCTTAACTGGTGAGACTATTGTTATCTGTTTGAGTACCATATCTATTGTTGATGAAGAAGATTTAACAAGAAAACCAAGTGAATGGTTGAGTTAAGGCAAATAAAAGGGTATTTGATCAGTTGGCACTCTGGCAAAGTAATTCGTTATTTATCTTTCAAAGACAATTTTTCTGGCTGTTTTGTGCCGAGCAAGTTTGGCTTGTGCCGAGCAAAGTTGCTTGTGCCGAGAAAGTTTTGTTTGTGCCGAGCGAAGTTATTTGTGACGAGAAAGTTTGTTCAGTGCTGAGCACCAGTGAAATTGCTGAGTGAAAACAATGATGTTGGCTGACTTACAGTATTTGGATTAATGATGAGATTTGATATCTCTGGCCGACTTAGTTAATTTTATTGGGATATGTAATGTTAATTAAATATTGATCCACGTCATTTAATGTATGGGTAACCGTAATTAATGCATGGTTTCAAGATTTAATTAGAAACTACTTTGGAGAATTAAATGTAATGTAATGATGGAATGATACATTGGATCTGACCTAACCTAAGATCTATGATCTTGATTAAGTGGCAAAGATTTATCTGACCTAGACAAAGAGGTATATGATAACCTCAAGGGGTTATTCATTATGTGTACAGTGTGCAAGTGGATGTGTGTATGCAAGAGGATTTGTATAGTTGATTTACTGATTGGTATGACCTAGTAGAGAAGGCTGAATACAGAAGCAGAGAGTTGCATGTGTGATCGCTTGACGGATTTCCAAGTAGATCAGAAGATTGAAATGACAATGCAGGCCATCCAGTAAGTTAGCATCAGAGCTGTAATTGGATCTGAATTTGCAAAGTAAGTTGTATGTATCAGATCACAACTTTTGATTACTTTCTAACCATTATATCAGTTAAAATCCTTTAACAAAGTTGACCTAACAGTCATTTGTATAAATCCTCTAACACGGTGACATTCAGGTGGAATGTTCTAAGTCCTCTAACAAGGCCACTCCTGTCAGGGTGATTAAATCCTTTAACCAGGTCACACCTAACAGTATGTTATTATAACCTTTAAAAGGGTTGGCTCCTCACAGAGCTCACTTTAGAAGAGTGAAAACTTGGTAGCATGTTACTGGTGGTTTTTCCCATATTGGGTTTCCATGTTAAATACTTGTGTCAACTTGTGTGAATGCTTATGGTTTGTTTTACTGTTATGTTTCTACAAGCTAATTACATGAGACAGTAAATTGCATGATTAAGTTGTTGATATATGCTACTACTGCCTAGTAGATCTGAAATACAAATTTTTTTATTTGTTACATCTAGACCTGAGGATAACTAATTCACCCCTCCCCTCTAAGTTATTCTAAGTTCATTCTAACAGTTTTAAGATCTTTAACTTAAGTTTAATTTTAAAATGAATTTGTCATAATAAACTATTCATGCATTCATTATTTAATTTCTCATTTATCACATAAACTAATTTACCATTGTATATTTGTTTTATTTAGTTAATTTCTATGATTCTTTCATTTGTAGACTTGATTTCATCTCAACTATCTAATTCACATAGTTAGAGCCAACTACAATATTAAAGATTGCAAATAGGGCCATAGATAAAATAAAGAGAGCTGCCCAAGCACAAACACATAAGCTTAAAAATTAAAACCCCCACCATTGCAGACAATGGAAACTTCTTTGAAAAAGCAAGGCCCCTAATTCCATCTCTCATCTACAATCTGCATAATTAGAACCAACCACAATATCAAAGCTTTCATATAAGGTTGTAGATAAAATAAGAATAAATTTCCCAAACACAAACATATAGGCTCAAAAATTAAACCCCCACCAATAAGCACAATAAAATCTATGTGGTGGACAAAAAATCAACCAACACACAGTAAAATCTGTATAGTTCAAAAAATGAGATTCCCAACAACATACAATGAAATTTGTGTGATTAAAAAAACCCAACCAACACATATAAAGAAAATATGTATGATTAAAAAGATGAGAGTCCCAACAACATACAATGAATTTTGCGTGACTAAAAAAAACCAACCAACACATAAAAAGAAAATCCGTATGATTAAAAAGATGAGAATCCCAACAACACATAATACTAGCAATTACACCCTAACAAGGTGCAATGGTTATGCCGATAAGAAGTTATACTTGGGTAATATATTGAAGGGTAAGGAAATTTTTTTTAGTAATTTTAATCCAATTTAAGAGGATAATTAACTTAAATCTTATGAGGCAAGTTATTCATTAGTCAGATACATTGGTCATGTATAATACATTTTTTGGTGTTTGTGGTCTTCAAGACCTAAAGAACAATAGAAAAATGATGTTTTCATATTGTTGAGTTGAGTGCAAGAGATGTTGTTAATAAATATGCATGTTGGACTCTTCAAATTGACTTGTAGTTGATTCTCTCATGGACCAGAGTAGATTTTTGCATAAGAGAAATTTGTAACAATGAATATAATGCTTTGAGAATAATTCAGGTGTGAGGTTATAAGGAGTTAGATTTGTAAACCTTCATTCTTAGATAAATATTTGTTGTAACCAAGCTCCCTCCTTTTCCCTTATCATTATGTATGGATTGTTTGTATTTTTCCGGAGTATAGGTTGAAGGCGAACATTGGCTAAATAGATGACATTGAGTTATTTTGTTATCTTCTATATCTAAGAATATGGTCATCAATAATATGGTATATTGTAGTAAAAAATGATATTATAAAAAAAAATCAAATACAAAAATCTAAGTAAAATACACATGGAGATATATCAAATTTGAAAATATTTAACATGCATAAATAATAATAAAGAGTTTGATCATAATAAGTTTGAAGCCAAATAGTTTAACAAATAATTCAAAGAAATCAAGGAAATTTAACAAATGTAATGCACAACACCGTTGAATAGAATTTATAAAAGGTTTCAAATTAGTAATGAAATATTAATCATTAAAAGGTTTGAAATCAAATCTGATTTTTTGTTAAACACATGACATATTCAATTGAACTATGAGATTATCTAGAGAATACTCAGCACACCATGAGCATGAGTAATAGGATGAATCAAAGAAAATTCATATCCGTTCAAATAAATAGAAATAATAAAAATGAAATTTTGATGATACGTCCCATTGATTAACTTCTAGGAACTCTAACTTCGTGCTCAAAATCTTATGTGGAAATTTCAAATCACTCCCAATTTTTTATAGCATCTTACTTGGCGAGACCCCTTATTATAACTAAGGTTTTAGAGCCACATTAGCATGTTTTTTGTCAAGGTGTCCAAAATTGCCCAAACAAATGTGAGACCCATACTTGTGCACTAAGCCATGTTTTATAATGTGTTGATATGATTGCTTTTTAGATTGAAGGGATACATTTCATTCAATTATGGATAGTCAATCAGTAGGTGTAATAAGTTGGGTCCCAATTCGGTGAAAGTTTTCACAATGTTGGGAATCCTGCTATAAATGTGTACTCATTTTGAAAAAAATGGGTATGCGTTTTAGGCTCGGGCGCCCAATCCAAAAATTCAAAAAATGTGTACTTGTTTTTTCACAAAATGGGTACACATTTTTTTTCAAAATGAGTACTTGTTTCAAAATGGGTACCCATTTTGAAAAAGTATTAATTTTTTAAATTTATGCCTACAAACTCATTTTTGATGAATAGTGCATTTTCAATTAATAAAATATCAAAGTTACATATCCACAAAAAGGGGTTGGGGGATATAGAAATCACCCCGCAGAGTTCACACGGCAAAGCCAAAAATGGTAAACAACTATTCATCAAGAAAAAATACGCATAAAGCCTTTAAGAAGCAAGAGTAGTGGAAAAAAGGAGGAGGATCTTTATCATCAGAACCCCACACATCATTGAGATTAACAAAAGGGTCAGGAAGCGACCATCCATCATCTTCAGCTTCTTTCTTATCTTTCTCTTCCGCCCTGGGCGGAGAAATGGCCAAAGCCAGGCGGGGAAACTTGGAAGAGGTGGCAGGATGCCAATCAAAGCTATGATGAGAACCAGGAGCATCAAGAGGGGAAGAATAAGCCAGATCTAGAGACCACCTAGAAGTATGGTGAGGCAGAGAAGCTGAGTGGCACCGCCAACCATCGTCGCCACCTCTTAGAGAGTGATGGCGGGGTGCCTGAGACCGCGGGGTACATGAGCGGCATGCCAAGGAGCTGCGCCCATGACGACGGCCTCTGGGAGGAGTACCTTCAGTACAAATGGCATCAGGGGGAACCCTAGAAACAGTGCAGGGAGGATTGCCCCAATGATTGAGCAGCTTCTGCAGGTGAGCCACTTCCAGAGCCACTTTATTAGCTTGAACTTGAATCTACATCATAACATTATTACATATGCAAGCCTTGTTATACAGAGAAACATTCGTATCAAGAAAGCTGTGAGAAAAAATAATAACGTTCCTATCTTTCCATAAAGTGAACAAAATCTCCATCCTAAAAGTATGCCAAATCTGGGTAAACTTGGAGGGAAGTCTAGGAGAATCTCCTAAGATAATCATGTGCCAAGAAAAAGGCTAAGGCTGAAAGGGTTTGAAGAAATCATGAATCCACTGCCAATATTGTTGAGCTCTCCTACAAAACACAAAGATGTGCAAGAGAGTCTCAGGGTGACCACAGAAAGGACATCGAGGGTCATGAACACCCATATGTTTGAGCCTAGTTCCCACTGGGAGCCCTTGAAAAATTAAACACCAAGCAAAAAGATCCATCTTGGGCTCCGTAATGGCAACCCAGACAGTTTGAAAGTGAGAGCTCCAGTGAGAAGTGGAAGAATGAAGATGCCATCTCTGATTAAGGGTATCCACCATCGGAAGATGGGGAGATAACCACCTATAACCCAACCTTGGTTTGTAATTGCTGAAAGGCATAGCATGATACCATTTCCAATCCTTCCACCAGGGCCTAACAGCCTGAATACCAATCTTATGAATCAAGTTGGCAGGAATCACATAAACCAACAGATCAAAAGTCTGGTGATCTGAGTGAGCCAAACGATACTGAAACTGCATATCCTCCCAGGAACAGAGACCCATAGAGGCTCTAGAGAAAAGGTCCTTGGGAGTCCAGATGCCACATTTGAAAAAATGTAGAGCACTAGTCCCTTGAGTCCTGGCCAGGGGGATGCCTTGAATTGAAAACAACAAAGACTACTAGAGGCTTTGCTGATTGAAAGAAAGCCCATTGTGAAAGGAATCACCATCCCAATGGAGCCAGTGCTTAATAGCTTCCTAGGCTTTCCAAATTCTCTTGATGATGAAGGTACCCTGAATCTAAATAGGTTCTTTCATAGTGAGCAAGGTCTGAAGACCAATGCCCTTCCAAGCCGACCTGTGAACAGGGAATCCTGAAGAGATGCAGTTCCTGACAAGAATTTTCCAGGCCTCATCACCAGTAAGAGCACAAATAATCCACTTAGCACAAAGAGCATACCCTTGTGTTTGAGTGGAGAGAAGGCCAAGGCCTCCAGAATCACGAGGAAGGCAACAGAACTCCTAGGCAACCCTATGAAACCCATGGCCGTCAGCTCTAGAGGCCCAAAGAAAGTCTCTGAGGAGATGTTCCAGCTTGAGCTAAGAAGCCTTGGAAGGAGCCCAACATGAGGAGTAGTAGACATGAGTAGCAACCAACACTTTGGAGAAAATCTAAAATTTCCCAGCAAGGGAGAGGGGCTTGCAAATCCAATATTGCAACTTTTTTTCAATCTTGGCAATCACAACATTCCATAAATCCACAGTGGATCCATGGAAAGAAAAGGGAATGCCCAGGAAGCGGAAGACTTCCCCATGTCGAACCCATTTCCAATAAAATTTATCAAGCTAGGGAGGGGCTGGAAGAAAAGACTGTCTGAAACAAAGAGTTTTAGACCATTGGATAGCAGATCCAGAGGCTTGACAAAAGGTGTCCAGGCACTGCAAGGCATTAGAGATGTTCTCCTCATCCTTAATAAGAGTGAGAAAGGAGTCATTAGCAAAGTGACCATTAACAAGCTGGGAAGAGGATTCAGGAAGGGAAATGCCACAAACCAAACCAGAGGAAACATAATTGGAAAGAAAATACCCAAAGCCTTTAGCAGCAAGCACATATAAAGCAAGAGCCAGCGGACAACCTTGCCAGATGGATCTAAAAAGCCCAAAAGTATCAGATTGAGACCCATTAATGGTAATGCACACAGAGGCATCACCAAAAAGCATTTCCATAGACTACAAGAAGTGAGGACCGAACCCAAGAGCTTGAAGCATAGCAAGAATGAAAGGCCATTCAATGTGGTCATAGGCTTTAGCAAAATAAATTTTGAGGAATAGGGTAGCCTGTTTAGATTGACGAACCCATTCCATCCCTTCCCAGACAGCAATAATGTTGTCAAGAATATACCTAGATTTAATAAAGCCAGTTTTCTCAGGGCGAACAATAAGAGGAAGGAGATGTTTGATTTTGAGAGCTAAAGCTTTGGCAATTATCTTGTAGGAGATGTTCAACAAAATGATGGACCTCCAATTGCATATATCCTCAGGATCACTAGATTTAGGTATGAATTTGATATTCCCTTTATTAATTAAAGTACCAAAAATTTTATTGTGAAAGGCCTCGAGGTAAACTTTGTGCAGGTCAAGACCAACAACATCCCAAAGGTGTTTGTATAATTCACAAGGGAAGCCATCACATCCTGGAGATTTATCATTGGCCATAGAAAAAGCTACTTCTTTGAGGTCAGTGATGGTAAGAATTTTCTCACAAAAGGCACGCTACTCGACTGCTACGCGGTTTGGAGTAACAAAAATACAAGCCTTAAGATCCTCCTCTCGCGCAACAAAATTACCCTACGAAGCAAACACTTTTTCATAATGATGAACAAAAGCCTGTAGAATGGCCGGAAGCTTAGTAAGGGTTTCAGATCCTTGTTTGATTTTTTGAATACCAACATTGGTATGCCGGGCTTTGAGAGCATGAAAAAAATCCTTAGAGGCTTTATCGCCCACCTCCAACCAGTGGAGGCGAGCTTTGATTTGAGCTCCATGAGCAACATAGGCATCAAAAATTTTCTTCTCATGTTGAAGTTGGGCCAGCTTAAGCTAAAGTTTAGAATCAAAGGGGTTCAACACAAGCATATCAGTAGCATTGCGAAGAGCCTTGGTGTTAGCTTCGTAAGCACACTTCCTATAGCAGGCTAACTGACGGCCGTAAATGCGAAGAAATCTTGCAGTACGAGTGACGGCGTCATTCCACCATTGAATCCAACCAAGATGATTGTGGGGCCGAGGCTTTAAATTCCAAACTTGAAGAATGTGAGCAATAGTGGAAGCATGCGTTAGCACAGACGCGTTGAGATAAAACTGCGTCTGAGCAGCCCGCCTGGAAAAGGACTACCAAGTGATGGAAAAATAAATGGGGAAGTGATCTAACAGGGTCACATCTGTCAGAGGAATGATAGGTAGGCCTCGATCTTTAGAAAAAGAGAAAAAATATTGAGCCGTTATCATAGCATGACCGAGTCTCTTAAATATGCGGTCAGAGCCAGCTCTAAAATTAGACCAAGTATGCTAAACCCCACCCTGCTGGCGGTGCTTAGCATTGGGATAAAAAAGGCCCAATTTATTGCGCATATGGTACCAGGCTTCTCTATCCTCAGCTATCCAGTGAAAAGGTGTAATCCCTTCCTTGTCAGAGGCCAGCTCAACCATATTAAAATCCCCACACATAACCTAAGTACCAGGAGGCAAATTGTCTGCCAGCCAGCACCAAAGTTGAGATCTTTCCACAGCATCATTTGGGGTGTAAACATTAATGATACCAAAAGAATGGTTATGAAAAGATAGTAAAATCTAGGTGACATGCTACATCGGATCAGATCCATGAGAAATAACAGAAGAATGAAGGTGAGGTGACAGAATAGTAATGACACCACCTTTACCAGCTTCATGTTGAGAGGAAAAAACAATGTCGTCCAACCAAATGACACGACAGGAAGAATTAAGCAGGAACCCATAAATTTTTACTTCCTGTAAACATAAAACGTCCAGACTGTGAAGTCTGTGATGGGTATCTCAAACATAGTACTTTTTGGAGACTTCAGTTAGACTTCACACATTCCAGGACAAAAAATTCATAAAAACTCTTGCATGGTTTCCTCGTCCCCAAGAGAGGAGAAACTATTCTGCAAGAAAGCTGGTATAGAGCCAAAGCTGGGGAGTAAATATCTAGAAGAGGTAAAATGCCTTTTTTTTGGGTCGTCCATGTGTCCATCAGGACTGCGAGACTGACGCAAAGACTAGGAGGAAACCAAAGAAATCGCTGGTGGTGCAAGCACCACTTCTAAAGTGGAAGGTCTCGCAACTGAGTTTTTCCCCTGGATAACAAGGTTTGAAATAAGCGGCACCATCGGTGGCGCTTTAGTGGAAGGAAGAAATTATCCAACCAGAGGTTCCAGAGATGACACAACAGCGGAAGTGGCATGCATCGTCTTGGAGCCTGAGGCATTCTTGCCTTTTTGCGAAACTGTAGTCCATTCTTCTTTTTTTCCAGCTTCTGCATTTTTGACTGACGCTTCCTTTGGTGATGGCTTCACCTGATGGGTAACCAGCGGGTAGTCCTTAATCTTGTGCTCTGTCGATTGACACCTATAATAGGTGTTGGGTAGGTTCAAATAGAGCACTTTTTGAGAAATGGTGAGAGAACCAACTTGGATTTCAACAGTTTCTTTGAGGTCCCTAGAAAGGTCGACCTCAACACAGACACGCTTCTAGGGATGGGCATTGAAAACTTTGTCATGCTCCATGATAATGACCTTACCAAGGGTTTTAGCAATGGACTCAATAAATGGCCAGCATGGCAAACAGAGACTAGGAAACTCAACCCAAACAGGGACCCTAAGTTTCTTGTCATCCGAGACAGTGAAGTCTCGAGACCATCTTTGGAAAATAAGCAAGGATGACCTAACAGTATAGGGCTCACGGCTAAAAACAAATTCCACCTGGGAAGGGTTAGAAAAATGAAAAAGGAAAAACCTTTGGTAAGGTTTTGCACACCGTCAAGGTGGACCCCATGAGCGGTCCAGCTCTTGTTTACCCAATCTCTGAGGATACTTTCAGGAGGAGTATGACCCACAAAATATCCAATCAGAGTATGCTTTTCAAACCATTCACATGCAGAATCAAATTCTTGCAGATTAAAAATAATATTAGGGTTACCTCGTGAAAGACCTTCGAGATGAACTTGCGAGGACGTTTGTTCAGAGGAGGCACCATGGCTTTCCAAAGCTTCAACTTGCGCACCAGCATCAACTGTTGGGCCGAAGTTGGTCGGAGCCATACTAAAAGCTAACCCTAATGCAAAAATCCCGCAGTAAATGCGGTATGATAGATGGAAAGCTCAGAGAAAAGACACAGACAGGACGCCATATGCATGAAACCCTAGCAGAGAAGATTTTGATGTTTTCACTAAAATAATTAAAATTGGTAATCAACTAATTGACAAAGTTGGTCAATTTAGCTCTAGACTTTACAAACTCATTTTTACTCACAAAGTTATTAAATTTGTGAAACGGGTATGCGTTCTTTAAAAGTTGAATTCCACTAGCCGCTCCTTGCATTGAGTTTTGTGTCAAGATAGGCTTGGTGAGACCAAGCCTATGCCTTATATCTACAAATTAATGGCTAAGACATTGGAACACAAAAATTATGCCTTGCCATAATTTTTTGAAGGCCTTCCTGATCAAATTTTTGGAAAACCCATTGGAATTTTTATTGTTTATAATTAAAAAATGTAAGTTTTGTGGTGATTTGATTAATTCTACTTTTTATTATTATTTATTAATCATACTAGTATGTAAACTTCAAATAATGAGCTTGCCTAGATTTTTAATAACTTTTTTATTTTTACATTTTTTACTAAACAAATTATATGACATCAATGTACACATGATTATCTTGAAGATTAAAAAAATGATATTTTTTTGTCAATTTATGGTGGTCACACACCAGAGTTAATAAAAAATTAATTAAAAAATATTTAATGAAAAATAAATAAATATGTTAATCAATCTTTAGTGTCTTAGGTATCTTTCCCCAAAATGATTTACAAAAACTCTTTTATTTAGGTTAAAATATGGTGGTCGTACACATGTGTGGTATGGTCGTGAAATAGACATTTTGAAAACAATATTTTTATACACACCTACTAAAAACCAATTGCTATCATGTGGGTATTGGAATAAATTACATATTTGAAAAGTAAACTTTGAACACTACGTTTTCTAGTATTGAAATTTTTAAAGATTTAATCTTTAAGTTCCTCAAAGTTTCACATCGATTGAGACAAAATTTGAAAATCAAGGAAAACATTTCCACTTTTTGCCCAAAAGTGGGACTCAACTTCTTGTAGGTACCCCAATATCAACAATAACAACTTTAAAGTTGCAATTATTCAAGTATAATATTGTAAACAATATTAGGCATTAAATCAACAAGCGTTATCACAGTTCTATTGAAATACCTCAATTATTAAATCCTCTCCCCTACCATTTAGTTATTCACCAGAGCTAAATAAATAATGTTCAATGATACCTCGCTTTAAATAACATGATTCCTACACTTTATTTTGATTCTCTAATTAAAATTGCAAGTCATGATTGAAATTAAAACAAAACTCACTAGAAGACAAATAAACTAATAATGACTTATTACGTTGCTACTATCTCACAATATTTAATGTTTCTTCACATTGATCTACTCATAGTAAGAAAATTTAATTCAGGGTTGTTAGTACGCAGTTTTATTTAACCTAAACTTTACATAGATCTATTTTACATCTTTCTTCTTAGAAATAATAACTGCAAGAATTTATTCCACAATTAGTAAAATTGAAGTTATTAAACCTTACCACAGGATACTGGAAAATGATTACACAAACTAAAGTAGTTTGACCTAACCCATAAAATCTCACAAGAACATAAACAATTTCTACATTCTTCTTCAATCAAATAAGTAGAGAAATATTGTAGAGAATCTAATTTGAAGCCTGTTAGTAAGCTCTTGCACCCTGTTGAAAAAACAGATAAACCACTTTGACACAATAAAATTTACAAGGTAAGCTATGTTGGCTACCTTTGTCAAATTCTTCAAGTGATTCTTTTTATTTTTAATTGAAAGCAAGGCATTAGAGATAGAAAAACTAAAAATGAGTAAAAAGTCTTAGGGAATAAACTGTAAATAGTGAATACTAATTGGTAATGAAAAATGAATAAAACCTTATTTTACATTACCAAAACCCACAAAATGAAATCCTATTAATATCATTACTACCCAAAATCTTATTATAGGAGGAATGATAATCTATTTTCTCATTGATCTTAAAATTTTCTTAAGATGCTCATTAGTGACCAGCTATCCTTAAAGTATTTCTCATTCAACATTAAACGATAGCCATTTTTACTTAATTTAAAACCTTTTAGGAACATATATAAATCAAAATTTGTAGCCTTCACCATGTTTTCTTTTTATGTTAGGAGGTATAAAAACTTAAAGTTATTTTGAGAAATTTGATTGATAATTTTATTTTGTAATTCAACAACCATTGCAAAAACTGATTGATAATTACACTTTGTGATTCAACCACTAGTGGAAAAACTAAATGGTATGGGAAATAATAAGCAAAAAAAAAAACACTATATATTTTAAGACCTATTGGAAGAATTAATAGTGTAATAGGAAAATGATCAAGTATACTCTAAAGAAGTAAATTAAAAGTCAAAACTTATAATTTATACTCATTTAAGCTCCACAAAAATAATCATCGATCTATCTTTAAAAATAGGAGATATGAGGTATCCACAAAATAAATGGTAGGATGATGCAATAAATTTTAAATTGTAGTAATCTAAGCCCACAAAACTCACTAATCAATCGAGGAATTCAAAAAGAATAAATGGTGAGAAGATAGGTTACTAAAATATAACTACAATCTAATATGTTTTACACAAGAAAACATGAACAAGACATATTGAAAAAATAAACAAGACTTAAAATACTCAAGAAATATGCACCACAAGACATAATTTGCAATGATTCCAAAGCTAGAAAACTTAAATTTTTTATTTAGCTCCCATGTGCATGTGAAATTATTACTCATTTGAAACTATCTCAATAAAAAATCTATTATTTCTGAATCTTTTTCTTTAAGTGATTTCTCAAATTCTTCCATCTTAGAATGTATCATTCATACTCTCTTATAATTTTATATTTATTGCTTGTTTTCTTTTTTGTTTTAAGATCTTTAACATGAGCTAATTTCAAAATAGATTTGTCACAATAAAATTATTCATACATTGATTATTTAATTTCTCATTTTTCATTTAGACCTGTTTATCTTTGTATATTTGTTTGATTTAGTTAACTCCTATGAGTCTTTCATTTGTAAAAATGATTTCATCTTAAATATCTAAATTACATAATTAGAGCCAACCACAATATTAAAGATTTCAAATAAGGACATAGATAAAATAAAAAGAGCTCCCCAACAACATACAATGATATTTGTGTGACTAAAAAAGACCTGACCAACACATAAAAATAAAATCTGTATGATTAAAAAGATGAGATTCCCATCAACACATAATAAATTCTTCATGTTATTTTACCTTGATATTTACTTTTTCAAAATTGAATAGACAAAATCTTTGAGACTTACAATACAATTATAATCTTGTTTCTTTTTAATTTGAAATAAATAATCATGACATTAAATTTTTGGAAAAACCAATAATATAAAGGCAAAAGCCAAACGTTTACATCCCAGTAAGCCCCTTAATATATTTGTCATAAGCATGCATATCAATTAACATTCTAGTTTGCCATTGTTTCAATATATTAGGGAAAAAATTCATCTAATTTGCTGTCTTTACATTTGTGCAACTCAACGATGTTGAAAGCTTGTCCAAATGAATAAGACAATCACTTGTTAATCATAGAACTACGTACTAGCACTTGCACCTAGGAAAGGTGCAATGGTCATGCTGATAGTGAATATATAATGGGGTGTTCTTCTTCTTCTTCTTCTTCTTCTTCTTCTTCGTTTGCTTCTTCTTCAACCTCCTCCTTTTCTTTTGCTTCTTCTCCCCCTCTTCTTTTTCCTTTTCCTCCTCCTATTTTTATTCTTCTTCTTCTTCTTCTTCCTCCTCCTCCTCCTCTTCTTATTCTTCTTCATTTTCTTCTTCTTCTTCTTCTTGCTCCTTCTCCTCCTCTTCTTCTTCCTCTTGTTTCTCCTCCTCCTCCTCCATCTTCCTCTTCCTCTTCCTCTTCCCCCGCCTCCTCCTCCTTCAAATGAACTAAAATGGATAAATTTGATGTAAATATAACAAACTAAAAGGACCATTCAAATTAAAATTACCACCATCCCATGCCCCCAAATGGAGTGGACGCCTCACCAGGGTCCAGTGGTCAAATTCTCTATATCTTCACTTCCCCCTCCACTTTCCTTGTTACTTCATTGTACTTCTTGGCCTCTCATAAACCTTAACATCTAACTAACATCAGACAAATGTTTGTTAGCATATCCAGCATAATTAAAACATGTGACACCTCACAACAATACTCAGACCATATTGTAATTTGGGAAAAAAAACTTTTTGCAGAGCTGCAACATTCTGGAACCTAGAAAAAAGGGTAAATGGTCCACCATTTCTTCAAAAAGGGAATGAATTGTGGATCCTTCAACCACATGGATTCAAACTTGGAGGAGGATAATCTTCTCACTTGTGAACACGACTCTTGGAAAAGGAGGCTAGTGGTAATATGATCAGACCCTAAGAGAGGTAGATTTTGTGAATGTAAAAAACAAGGACCCAGTGGCCAAGCAGTGTTGAGGAAGAATATATCTAATCCTTCTGGTATTTAGAGAAACATCGTCCTTCTATTTTTCCAAGTTAATTTTCCATTAATGGGATGACAATCTATTAATTCATGCTCATTAAAAAAATCTAAAAATTCTTCCATGCATTTTTGATGTGGAATGATGCCTCCTATTTTTTAATCTGATGATAGCATGACATTAAAGTCTACACCTAATATAATCCTTCCCTCTTTCAACTGCCCCAATATGATTGATGAGGAATTATAAAGGCCTTTTTTTACCCAGTAAATAATTTGGACCATAAACATTTATTAGCCAAAAAAACAAGTTGAAAATGAGTAACTATGACAAGTTCCCAATGTTTGACACTGAAGACAATTTTTTTATCTATTTTACCCAATGTCTTTGTACCATGGGATTCAGATAATTTTGTTTCCTCGAGAAGGATAATATCTACTTCCAAGAGTCAATTTGATGCTTTATGAGAAATCTTTGTTAGGGGAATTCGGTCTGTAATTTCGGTCTAAAGTAGTCTTAATACCTACTTCAATCCACTCTTTCAATTTAATAGTGTTAGATTTTCTACCTCCTCTTGGAAGATAAAGTAAATCCTTTTTAGGAAATCTCATGGTTTGAGATATTGAGAGTTTTTGAGGAACCACTTCAGAGGGAGATTCAGCTAATATATGATCAACCTTTTCCTCAATCATATCATCACCCACTTTCAAGGCTAATGATTCAACTAACTCTTCTAGTTGATCCCCATGGAAAAGACACTGTATATATGAGATTATATGATCAACATCCACAAATAAAGGCTTTCTTGGATTTAAGGAAATTTTCTCAGATAAATCATCCCTCTGATTAACCAGTCGGCAAAAATAGTGACTCTGATCATATGAGTTCTCATAATATTTTGGATTTGGGGATTCAGAATCAAATTGCTCAGATAAATCCCCAATCTGAATATGGGATCCAATCTAATATTGCTCTGGTGAACTTACAATTTGATTAAAAATAGTAGATTTATCATGCTCTGCGTGTGGAGATCAAATCACCAAATTTTCATGACCCTCATTCTGAATACAAGTTTCAACCTGAAATTGCTTGGACAGATTTACAATATGATTATAAGTTGGAGAAGATTCAGTATGCTCTATGTGTGTAGATCGAACAACCAAGTTTTCATGACTCTGCTCATATGGTATTCATAATGTTTTGCACATGGGCATTCAAAATGATCTTGCTCAGACAAATCCTCAATTTGAATATGGGATTCAATCTTGTTTTTCTCAGATGGATTTACAACCAAATAATAATTTGGAGATTCAACTTGTTATGTGTGAGTAGATCGAACCACCAAATTTACAGGCTAAGATAATCAAGGAAACAATTCATTATTTGATGTATCTTTGAGGCTATCTTTCGCATAATGATTTGACTTCTCTGAGTAAACTGCGATTAATTGATTTTGTTCAATAGCATAGAAAGAATGAGGGGCATCCCTCTTAACAAATTCTTACACTGGGGACTGACTATCCTAGACTATCAAGAGCTGTCTCAAAGATAGATAACTTCCAGCAACTCGAAGATTGAAAACCCTATTGGAGTCGTTAGATGATACACCATTTGGATGCAAAATTATTTCCTCAGTGTTTTTAGATGAATTTTGAAACATTTTGATATGACAAAATAATTTCAAGGAAGGGGCGAATGTCTTCAAAGGATGATCCTTTAGTTTCCAGGTCCCCACGGTCCTTAACCAAGCATTTCTTAATTATTGGGCAATCTTAGCTAAAATGACCTATCAAATGGCAGATTGCACATACAGACTCTGGACCCTCCAAAATACTGATTGATTCCACACTCCAGACTTGGAGCAGATATTTTTAATGCCTGAGACCAACCTCCAGTTAAAGAAAATATGTCATTAAACAACTAATAGAGTGAAATTACTACTTATATTACTTAATATAGCATGTCCAAAGACTATAATTCGCTTAAGCTCTACAATAAATCCTCTTTTATTCCCATCGCAGTATAGAAAAGATGAACAAACAACAAAGCTATTAACTTATCGTAGAGATATCCTTGTTTTCTACCTAATATTAAAAGTGCCACAACAAATGCACACGTTTAGGAAGCATTGTAGTGTAATGAGATTTGATAGACAAAGTTTGTCCTTTCCCAGTGCAAGGATAGTCCATATTCTACAATTTTTCAATTGCATCCCATGCATCTTCCTTGGCCTCAATTGGACCCATACAGGATGCTCATATAGTATATAAATTGTCTGTTATTACATCCATAACTATAAGAATTTTCTGGCAAACAAAATAAATATTTCATATAGGCTGTCAAAAGTTCTTTAGCTGCATCTCTACGTATCCACAAATATTCTAGTGCGACTTTGAGTTCTCTAGATGCACCTCTAATTATCTTTCTTTAGCTTTTGGTCAGTCCTTAAAGATCTGTGTCTCCCTGTTTTGGATGTGCATCTTCCGATAAGCTTCAATATCTCATCAATGAGTATCACTGGTAATGACACTGCTAATACAAGAAGCCATTCATTCAAGCTCAAAGGCACAATGCCAAAAATTTGTGCAAGGAAAGACATATAAAGAATCACAAAGTGGACACCAAATGAGACTGACATGGCCAGTAACAACCATGGGTTAACCCACAGTGGCATTACAAGAAGGATTCCATCTCCTGACAATGCATTTAATGAATTGAACATCTCAATTTCAACCAGCATAGTCAAGGAAAGTGTCATAGCTTTAACTTTTCCAATTGAGAAGTAATCACATGGATTGCTATCGAAGGAAAAAACTTGTGATCATGCCTTGAAGGGAGACAATGAAATCTTCCCAAGAAGAGCACTGGTCCCAGTTCCTGAGCTGGGAAAAGCTCACGAGTATGACCATCCTCCAGTAAATCTATGCCCAAAAAAGTTCCTAGGGTATACCATATAGAAAAAATACCAACTGTAGCTACACCAACATAAAGACCGATAACCTTCAAAATAAAGGCATGCAATTAGAATTGGTATTTAATATTTTATTATGCCACCTTTGATTGTAACAGAACAACAACTTTGATTGATAGAAGTGTTGAGAGAAGAAAATACCAAGTAGCGGAACAACACCGAGGAATTAATTAGAGAATTGTCACTTCTTCGATCAAGACAAAACTTGGTGGATTGAAACCCAAATCCGTTGCAGGTGGTCCATCAGTCACCAAGTTTACCCACAAAAGCTGGACAGGTATCAAGCCCTCTGGCATACCTAATGCTGTAGTTAAAAATATTGAGACGACTTTGCCAATATTTGAGGACATCATGTACCTGAAGTTCATTTATCCAAGACAAGAAATCAGATGCAAATTTGTAGACTCTAAAATTAACGGTTTCTAAATAAGTATTTACTTTGACAGTAAAGTGAAGTAAATTCATATTTTTGCTTCTTTTAGATACAGATGTCATTGTGGAAAACAATAATTTTAAAAGCAAGGAATTTGGTTTACTCTAACTGATCCACAATTAAAAAGATAGCTCTTTTCTTTCAGATCACAGCTAAAAATATCATGATCAATCTGTTGCTAGTGGAAACTCAATTTTTGAATGTCGGAAAAAATTATTTAACCACATAACCCGTAGAAGATGCTGCCTAAAAAATACATGCGTAACAATTGTTTAAAAGTATTATAATCAAAATAAAAGCCATGGTCTGCAAGCCGCTCGTCCGCTCAATCCCATCTCCTCTTTCTTTCTTTGATATCTGCTATTGGCTTTCAAATATTCATGGAAATACTTTCCAAGATGAAAGCAACAATTTTCATTTTAATCTCTTCAATCTTTTTGTCCACGGACTTCAAATAATGTGTTTTTCTTAAAAATGGTTATGCACAACAGTTTGCATTTAACCGTTTGTATTTTAATCCCTAATCTTTTTGTCCGCGAATTCAAATTTTGTTTATTAAAAAGTAGTTTTATTTAACTACTAAGGATTAGAAACAATCTCTCTATTCATCTACCGGCTGCATTTCCCCTCTTCCGGTATAAGACAATTTATGGGCTGCATGACAATTTTCCCTAGTTGCGATATAAGACAATTTACCGGCTGCATGACAATTTTCCATCAATGGACAAAGCCCACAATAGAAAGCCTATCAGCTTAATAAGCAATCGAATTACACAGCTTAAAATGCACAGATATCATATTAAACAAAGAGTAAATACACACATACGTATACACTATACACAACTCCTCTAATCTGTTTTTCTAACTCCTTGTAAAATCTCTAAAGACTAACATTTAACTCTCCGACTACCTATACACTGTACACAACTCCTCTAATCTATTTTTCTAACTCCTTAGTAAAATCTCACAAGCACAAATGCTTAATTTCTATAAATATGCTTACAATAACTAGATGGAAACGTTATTAAGTTTCAAAAGCCAAAGTTGTCGTCCATTCGGTCCTGTTTAATATTAACCAACCAAGACAAAACTTGGCTCATACTTGGACGCTCCTCTGGCCTTTCTTTTGTGTACAGCAACGACAACTTCAACAAATTGATTATCTTCTCTCTTTGCCTTTCGGACATGTTCTCCGCAAGTGCTAGATCAACTAGCGGAACTACACTCTCACCATTCACACCCACTTCTACCCACTCACGCAAGTTCACTTTTTCACCGCCCTCAGAAACCAGACCTATACTTGGTCTTCTGCGAGTCATTATCCCCATCAGGATTATCCCAAAGTTGTAGACATCGACTTTGGAACTCACTTGCTGCTCATCTATAATTTCAATCTCTGTTAATACACAACGAATATCAAACTCTTCCCTATATATTAATAGTTATATCTATGTAAATAAACAACTAATATCAAACTCTACCCTATATATTAATAGTTATACCCTATATATTAGTAGTTATAGTTATAAAACTTTGTCATAAAGCAATAATTCTGTTATGATATTGCTATCATGATTCAATTGTGTAGTTTTTGAGTCAAACTCATTGACCCATGTTTCATATGTAGTGGTTCACAAGAACCCATTTCTCATGAGAATGAATGATCCATGTTTCATAAATAGTGGCTCACAAGATCTTGTATCTCATCAGAATGAATGAAACACTTAGCACTCATTGCATTTAGGTGAAGCACTAGGGGAGGTCACCCATCCCATTATTACTCCAGATCAAGCACGCTTAACCACGGAGTTTCCTCCAAGGTTAAGTCCACTTTGCTTGCAACCCCATTTGCTTAACCTTGCAGAAATTCCATGGTTAGACGCTCTTAGAGTAGTATTCGGAAGTCTCTGCGCTTCACCTCTGATGCAATGAATACAAAGCCTTCTATTCATTCTCATGAGAGATGAGTTCTTGTGAACCACTTCTTCTAAAATAGAATCAATAAATTTGACTCAAAATCTACATAGTTAGATCTGATAGCAATATCACAATTTGACTTGTTGTAAAAATATCCCCTACTAATGAAAGCTATAATCTTTACATGGTGCTATGTAGCCAAAGATTCCCTCAGAAACTGCCATGCTCTCTTGCTGGAGATGACTCCATAGTATGACAGAAGTACCATAATCGCTCACATGGACTTCGTAGCCCTCGTCCAGAAGAATATTGGTAGGCCTTAAATGGCAATGGACGATAGAAGAGCCACATAAATTGTGTAGATAAACTAATGTCTGGGCTGCAATTATGATTATATTCAGACGCTTCGTCAGATCCAATGGCTCCTGGACACCATGAATGGCCGTATCCAGATTTCCGTTGGGGACATACTTTGTAACCAAGGCCACAAACTGCTCACCTGGCCAAGAAATTCCCATAACTTCCACCAGATTGCGATGAAGAATGCGACTTAATACATCCAGATCACTATTCAAAAACTGTTCCAACTTCATTGAATACTCTAGATTCAACATTGAATTCTCTAAATTCAATATCTTGACAGCGACCCACTTTTCGCTATCTGAAGCAAACAATCGGAGAAAAGTGTCAACACCTTTGTAAACCGTGCTGATTTTGTCGCTTCCAATAATGTTGTGAGCATTGAATGTATCGGTCGCTTCCTCTAGAGACTGCTTTGAATATTTTGCGGCCTGTCCTGCTAATTTTACTGAGCCGACCCGGCATGGCTGAGCAGGAAACTTGTAAAACTCCAAATCCAGCTGCTTCCTTTGTCTCCCCCTCTTCTTGTACCACACACACAAGAAGCATATCAGCAAACAAAGGAACAATAAAGCTGCAACTATCGAGGCAACAACAAGGGCTTTATGTTTTATGCTGTGACAAGAATGGATAGGTGCTCCTTCAGGGACATCACCACTTACTGTAAAAGTTAGAGAGCAACAAAAATACGTAAACAAGAATGCAAAAACAGAGTACACTGATTTATCATGGTTCGACCAATAATGCCTACGCCCACACTAAGAAGGAGAATATCTTATTGACTCAAAAAGTCTTTTACAAGTTACAGCAATTAAAATAAAAATAAAGAGCTCCAAAATGAGACTCTTGAAAGCCACCGCAGGAAATCCAAGAGACAGAGTCTCTTGGATGGAAGGCAGAGACGGTTGGGCTTCATATCCCCAACAATCTCCCACTTGAAGACCAACCACTACTGTAACAAGCTAGTCGCCTACTCTACACCTTGCTATCACATGCTGGAAATGCCGAGAGAAGCTCGACAAAACTCAAACTTCTCCCGTGTTACGACCTTCGTGAGGGCATCAGCTGGATTTACTTTTGTGTCAATCTTGAAAACTTGTAGTTTTTCTTCTTCAACCATATGCCGAATGTAATGATAACGCAAGTCATTGAGATGTATGATGCTTGCTCATGAATATAGCGCTACTACTGTCACAAAAAAGAGTAAAATCTAATTGTTGCAAGCCCAATTCCTTATACAAAATCTGCAACCATACCATCTCTTTTGCACCCTCGGAGAGAGCCATGTATTCGGCTTCAACAGATGATTGTGCAACTGAATGTTGTAATCTAGAACCCCAACTGATGGCTGTCCCGGCAAATGTGAAAGCATAACCTGAGGTGGATCTCCGCTTGTCTAAATCTCCACCAAGATCCGAGTCTACGAATCCTTGCAATGTTGGCTTATCTGTCCCAAAGCATAAAGAGAGAGTAGAGGTGCCTTTAAGACACCGGAGAATCCATTTAACTGCCTCCTAATGAGGCTTGTCGGGATTACTCATAAACCGGCTAACTACTCCCACTGTATGAGCAATATCCGGGCGAGTAGAAATCATATCATACATAATGCTGCCAACTGCTGAAGTATAAGGGATTCCCTTCATGAATTATGTATCCTCGTGTGTTGTGGGACACATTTCAGTAGTCAAACGGAAATGAGATGCTAAAGGGACACAAACTGGTTTGGCTTCCATCATGCCAAATCTGTCCAATACCTTGTCAATGTATTTCTTTTGAGATAACCAAAGTTTCCTCTTGGATCTATCTCGTGAAATGGTCATCCCAAGTATCTTCTTGGCTGCCCCCAAATATTTCATTGCAAATCTGCTTGCCAAATGCTTCTTCAATTCACAAACAATCTTCATACTAGTTCCGGCTACTAGCATATCATCCACATATAGTAAGAGAATTATAAATTCACATGTGGGCAACTGTTTATAATAAACACATGGATCATCCTCTAGACGTATGAACTTGTGCTCAATCATAAACTGATCGAATTTCTTGTACCATTTCCTTGGGGCCTGCTTAAGTCCATACAAGCTTCTCTTCAATCTGCAATAAAGATGCTCCTTCCCCTTTTTCACAAAGCCTTCCGGCTGCATCATATAGAGTTCTTCATCTACATCACCATGTAGGAACGCAGTCTTGAAATCCAACTACTCCAGCTCAAGATCCCATGCAGCAACCAAGCCTAGAACAGCTCTAATAGTAGTCATCTTGACTACCGGGGAGAAAATCTCATTGAAGTCTATGCCCTGCTACTGTCCATATCCATTTACCACTAATCTAGCCCGATAACAAACCTTTCCGCCATCTTCTTCCTTTAATTTATAAACCCATTTATTCTTGAGAGCTTGCTTATTTGGTTGTAAAGTCACCAAGTCCCAAGTCTGATTGCTAACGAATCCATTTCCTCTCTCATGGCATCTTGCCATTTCTGTGAATCCAAAGCTCTGCAAGCAGCCTTGTAATTTGCAGGCTCTAATTGAGCGGACACAAGTAAAGACGGTTCTGATTCCTCTGCAACCAATAACTCATAATCAGAGAACTTCACTGGAGGTTTTCTCTGTCGAGATGATCTTCTGAGTCCCGGATCAATTTCTGATTTATGAGGATTACTATTTTCCTCATACCCATGCTGCCAATTTTCTCCCGATTCTGCAATGTGCTCAAAATTGTTGGCAATGGTGAAGTCATTTGGAAGTTCTTCCATGTGGGCAAAGGAAGTAACTCCTGCAGCATCTTCCACGTGGGCAGAGGAAGTAAATCCTTGTTGGTACCCAGTATAGACCCGGTATTTAAAATTTTCAATTTATGGTTTCGAACTTCTTTGAACCAAGGTTCAAAGTAGTGCGAAGTGGTTCGATGGCTTAGATGGCTCATCTTGCAGATCCAGTGCAGAAGTTCAATAATGTGAGATTTCTCTGATTGCGTTCCACATTCAAGTTCCAGATTTCATTTAAAATCACAACATGCTGATTCAGATGCTCAGAGATCCAGAGTTAGCATCTCTAATTGTGAGTTCGAAGGTAAATTCAGATGTGCACTGCTCAGATTTAAAGGTCCATCATTTTCCCCAAATACATTCAAACACATCTAGAGATTCATGTTACGCGGACTGATTTCAGAAAGGCATGTGGCTAACCTCTATAATAAATCAAGCTTGTGGTGGTGATTAGTCATGTAAATTAAAGGCACATCCACATTCCTGATTGTATGACAGTCCAATAGTCAACTCTGGTGCATTATTATGGTTGGTTTATAAAGGTTCCTGATGATTCTTTATTTCAGAATAAGGATCATATATGTTGACAGCCCAAACTCAGTGGTATCGGGCAACCC
>MU225431.1:2215490-2228627 GCA_018584345.1 Thuja plicata
GTGGATTTACAAATCCATCTTCCAGGGCAACCAAACAGTCCCAAAAAAGCATAACCGGGGTTTGCATAACCAGGGTATAGATAACTATGATTTGCATTATTTTTCAATTCCCCAACCAAACGGGCCCTAAGGGTAAGCTCAACGTTGTATCACTGGATTTACTTTATACCTTGAATTTCATGAAAAGACGTGTCTAGCTTTCAATTCACTTTTACTTCACATATAAATATGAATCTCAACCTTGGGATCAAAATGATTTTAAAGCAATCCGAAAAGAAACCCAAATAATCAAAATTAAGCTAAACAAAATCAAATGTGTAGAAAGAGAATGAGTGGAGGCTTATGTACCATACTGCACGTCAGGTTAGTGATAATGATGTATAAATCTCTGTACCAAATTGCCTGAATGAAGTAAATTTGATGAAACCACAAAAGAAAACGATTTTTTTTTTTCTCTTCTATGGTGCTGCCGCGTAAACAAGAATAAGACATTTTAGGGCTAAAATAAACAGTAGCCTAGAGATGGCACAGAAAAAGACAGAAAGCTGAGTGCACTCTTGTACAATCCACATTGACAACCATCATAGCCTTTAAATATGATCCTCGTAAAATAATTTTGCTAAGATATTGGCGTATTGAGCAAGGAAAGCATTTTATTTTAACTTTTTCTATTTTACTGACATAAAGAAAGATAGAGTACGGTTCTTGTAAATAGTGGCTGCTAGACTGGAATTTGGCTGCTTGTAATTCTATTTGGATCGATATTTAGAAGGAACGGAAAGTGGAAATCTCATCTGTAGAATTCCATTTGTCTCTCATAATTAGAGTTGATATGTCGCAAAACAGAGACGATTTTTTATTAATGGTATAATGGCTTAATGTTGCCCAGTGTTACCCGGAATGTAATGTAACATCCCAATGTCCTTTTATTGTTCACTATAGTGGTCGAATGATAAGTCCCAAAAACCTTCTCACTCGGGTTTAAAGACTATTGGTTTTGGCTTTAGGAATGGACCATAGTTAATCTCTATAATTGATTTCAAGTTTATTTAAATTAAAATATGGCTGTGGTAACAATTTTTCCTTTTTCATTAGTATTGAATTAAATACTATCATTTGTATCTAAGGAGGTTCAAGGGATAAACTGATAGGAAATCATAGTGTTAGAATAATAAATTAATCATTGGTCAAACACCACTGACCAAGAACTCTCGAGAACCACCGACCATTATCAGCATAGTAAAGCTAGAAACTTCCACCAATGTCCAACTTGCCACAGTCCCATCCAGAATGTCCTCATTCTAGAGTATTCTAAAGACCTCTATTTAAAGAGGCAGTTGTAATGACTTTAGAATTATATTTTTAACTGGTCAATGCGATCAATAGAGCTCCTCTGGTTGTTTCTCCTCTCTATATCTATTTTTTCAAACATATTATTAGAGCCCATGGTTGCAGATCTTGAAGACCTTGAAAAAAGGTAGAAGAATTTGTTGAAGGGTATGTAGAAGTATGAGATGGAGCCATATGGAGAGGATCATTGACTGTGTAAAAATTTGACCGGAGAACAGAAACGCTGCTGTTAAAAGCTAGTAGAAATCTGATTTGAAGAACTGGATCGTTCCAGTCTGAAACAAAAATAAAAATAAAAATAAAAATGCATTATTTTGTCTTATACTTGTAGGTCACAGATGATAGGAGCTGCTAGAAATTTTAGCGCAAAAGATCAAAGAAGGGTTTGTTGAAGTAGTTGCTAGAGCAGTAAAAACTTTGTTGGCCGCTAGGACAGATCATGGGATTTTGATGGTGAGAGAACTAAAGGAAAATAATTTTTAGTATTTCTGAAGTTGTTGTAGATAGGAGAAAGTAGTTGTTTGAAGTTAGATTGTGGTTTGTAAATTGTTTACAAATTTGTTATGAAGTGTTTTTTTTGGCAATACCAAAAGAAAAGAAGTCTGTGTTTTGTGTTGGGTTTCCCCTATTTTTCCCTCAGTTTTTTCTTTGCCCCTGCCCACTTTACTTGAGTAAATAGTTTGGGTTGGAGGTGAGAAAATTTGCTCATCTAAATGTGCCATAATTTTAACTCGGTACATCCCTCAAGTTGAGATACCCCTCAAGATATCAATGTTTTCATTTTGTAAAGTGATTGATAGTGTTTGGGAGGCTCTTGAAAAAAGGCCAATTCCAAATCGTATACAATCACGAAGTCAAAGAGTTTTTTGTACCTGATTTGTTGTAAGGGGTGCATTATCAGTTGTACCCGACACCCCAGAACTTTTTGGTTTAACATATTGATGAACCATGTATCCGAAAAGGAGTCCTATAGAACTAGCGAGTACAACGGCTGGGGACCCATGTATCTCAGTAGATGGATTTTTTTTTATATGGACTCAATAATCAATTTTGATGCAGGTACAAAAAAGAGAAAAGCCCATAAAGATGATGGTTTCCCCGCAATGATGATTTGTGGTCATTAGAACCAGTGAGTGCTTGGTTTGTGGTAATCCTGAAACCATTTGTTGAGAGGTTCGTGGTCATCCTAAACCACTTTCTTATTTCATGTGTGAAGTTTGTGGTGAGCTAAAACCACTTGAGTACAAAGTTTGTGGTGACTGAAAAAGTACTTCAAACTTGCACATTGCTTAGGGGTAATCCGTGAAAACTCAATAGTGATTGGGGAAACAATGTGAGGAATTGGATAAGTGATTGTAAATGGGTACCTAACAAGGCTTTAAGCCAGGACCCATCATTTCTAGATTATGGGTGATATATAAAACAATTCGATGATTAATTTATTGGGGGATGTTAGAATAATAAATTAATCATTGGTCAAACACCACTGACCAAGAACTATCTAGAACCACCGACCATTATCAACATAGTAAAGATGGAAACTTCCAGCAGTGTCCAACTTGCCACAGTCCCATCCAGATTGTCCTCATTCTAGAGTATTTTGAAGACCTCTATTTAAAGAGGCAATTGTAATGACTTTAGTATCAGATTTTTATCTGGTCAATGTGATCAATAGAGCTCCTCTGGTTGTTTCTCCTCTCTGTATCCATTTTTTCAAAAACATAGTTAGAATTTAAATTTGAAAATTTAAAAAATTTGATTTTTATATGAAAATATAAATTTTCAATATAAGTTAACATATTAATCAAATAATTTATAATTAAATTAGGTTTGTTAATGGACTTCCACAAGTTGATTCGTTTTGCACTTTTAAGAAGTGAGGCTCAATGGGAAGATCTTGAAGAGGGATGTGTCAAAATACTTTTTTGACGAGGTTACAAAAGGAAATCCAAGACCTTTTGGGGTGGGATGTGTAGCAAGAGATCCCACAAGCAATATTTAGACAACGAAGACTAAGAAATTGGAGGACAAAACAAATAATGAAGCAGAGGCTCGAGATGCTTTGATGGAGGTTGAATGGCTAGTGCTATAAAGGTTGAAAATCTACATTTGGAGGGTGACTCACAAATTATTATAAATGCCATAGCAACCGGTAAGTCCCATGTGTGGAAAATTGATAAAATTATATCAATCATCAGAAGAAAATTGAGGAAATTTTGCAATTTTAGAATTTCTTATGTATACAGAGAAGGAAACACTCTAGCCGATTCATTTTCCAAGTTGGCAGCTGACATGACCCCTCAATAATTTAATTAGGTGATGAGATGACAATATGAGGTGATGACTGACATAAGGGAATGATGACGGTGAGGTAGTGATCATTTTGGGAATGATGCAAGCCAAAGCAAAGTGCAATTGAAATTTGATTGTGTAGGCGAAGGTATGTGGTGAAATGACTTGCATTCAATGTAGAGGGATTTTTGACAAGGCAATATCAAGTTTCAAAGGACAGGAACAAATGAACACTCTTCTCGGGAAGGAAATATATGGAGGCAGTGAGATGACCTATGTTCTATGTACAATTTCCATTCAAAAAAAAAGAAGGGTGAGATGAAGGGTTTGGCAATGGAGACAAATTTCAGTATGTGCTCTTTCAAGCAACAAATGACATTTTGGGGAGAGCTGTCGACAGAGAGACTCAAGCATGTCTTCACCACAAATGATCCCTACTTCCTCATTATGGTGCAAGGATTTCTTGGTATTGATTTTTTGGTCGCAAACTATAAACTATGGGCAAGAACAAATATATGGACTCCCTCTTCTATGCAGAGAGTTTGGAATTCAACAACATTTTAGAGGTTTAAAGGGTTGTGACAAGGTGCATATAGCCAGAGTGGAGAGTTGGAATTGAGTCTCTCCTTCAAATTAAAGAACCAAGGATACGGTTTCAGATGAAAAATAGTGATTGGGTTCATGTGTTGGGGTATCCACAACACCTTCACCCCTTCGTGCAATACAAAGTAGGAACCAATTGACATGCTAGGCGGGTTGATGCTCAAAAAATGTGGCGAGTTGTTAGTAACTATACGGTGGATTGGGAGAAAGTGATAAACTCTGGGAAGAGTAAGGAAGAATTTGACAAGTCATGCCTCAAATTTTAATTGGCTAACTATTGGAGGGAGACGACAACAATTATAATGAGTGCCATAGAGAGGAAATGGTAGGCGAGGAAAGAGATGTGGTGGTAGAATGACCTCTACGGGAGGACAACGGGGCCAAAGGAGAAGCAAAGTTGAGGGTGATGGAAAGGGAAGGGTTCCGAGTGAGTGGTTGCAAAGAAGAGGATGTACGAATCGCTAACGAGGAGGTGCGAGGGTGACAATGAAGGATTCGGGCCCATCCAACCCTCAGATGTGATAATTTGCAAATAGCCTGCTCTTTTTTTTTAATCTTTTAAAATAGATATTTTTCATAGAGGTGAATTCCCTATATATTCATGATAGTACTGAGCGTAGGCTCGAATCCTTTTTAAATTTTTTTGTTGTGCCATGTCAGAAAGGTGCATATCGAGGGTTGAATATGCTATTTGGGGTGGAGGAGGTATGTTTTGGTATACATTATGAAAATAACTGTATAGGGGAAAGAAATTATGGTGGGGGGTACACATGGATACTATTGTATGTGATGGAAATATGATTAAGTACTTATCATTTTAATATTAATAATAATTTTAACAAACTTTACCGATAAAAACAAATATAATTAAATTAAATCTAATATCTTTTATTAGTATTTATCATTTCATAAAAATACTTAGAGGTCATGCACAACATAGATTTAATGAAATAAAATGAAATCAAATGTCCTAAACCATTGTGAGAGACTTGAGCAGGAAGATTCAGAGCATAAGCATTTATCAAGATATGGAAAGTTTGATGGGTTGTTGATATTGCAGTTGTGAAATCTTTGATAGACATTTATGCAAAATGTGTAGACATCAAATAGGGTGCATGAATAATATGATATAATTGGGTTTTATTTCATGGAATACAATGATTTAGTGGTAGAATATTTATATTTATTAGAAAGGATTTTACAAAACCTCAAATTGAATTAGAAACATTCAAGAAAATGCAATATGTATAAAATTGAAAACAAAGAGGAGGCATGCAATTAAATGTGCAACCATGGTTTGTGGACCAGGAGTAGATAGTTTTAAGATCATGTTTTCCCCCTAATTGATCCTCACATGCAAGGGTTAATTTCATTCCTCAAAGTTTGCAGATTGCAGAGAGAGTATGACTGGTTGTATAAATGTCTCTCTTTATGGTCAGATTAAGAAATGCAAGTCACCTACTGCAATCTTCTCTGATATTCATCCAATATTTCATCAAATAGAATGAATGGTCTTAAAAATTGTGAAAAACCATCAATAAAGGTATAAATGTTTAATAAATTTTTTTACCAAATATATTATGTAATCTACTAAAATTAAAAAAGAAATGCCTACAAATACCTCATCAAATCTGTAGTTTTCTAATGTGTGTTTGATCCAGTTCTAAAAGTGATATTGAATACTCAGACTCTTGTTTATCCCCACAACATTTCAATAGAAACTGATATTTGCAAAAAATAGAAAGATTAGTGTTTAAAAAATAATTAAACAAAATATGTAAAATACATAATTAATATAATTAAAGATTTAAAAATACAAAGACCTTGTTGGTGGAGTGTATGCAAATCTCAAATTGTTGTTTTAAAAGCAAAAACCATGATTAGTGCATGTTTACATGAATCTCAAATTATTGTTTTAAAAGCAAAATAAAATGATAATTTTTTTTTTCATTTTCTTCATTTTTTATTTAACAACATAGATAATTAAATCTAATATCTTTTATTAGTATTTATCTTCTTTTTTTAAATATTAAAAAAGATAAATTAATAAAAGAAGATAATATTCAAAGATATTATTATAAAAAGAAGATAATAATAAAATATATATTCACTTTTTTTTCTTAGTAATAATGGGTAAGTGCACAAAGATGGGAGACCAAAAAGGGGTATAAGATGCAACTTTTTTCTTGAAATCAACAAACTCTGAACTTCAACGAGAAATTGAGGATAGTTACACACAAAATTTCAAAATGTGACAAAAGCAAGATTTGTTCTACTCTGAATCTAGTATCTAAAATATTAATTTATTTTATAAATGGTGGAGAGTAAGGCCCTAAAAAAGGGGGAGCACAAAAAGTGGTCCTATTTTTTGTGAAAAACATAACATAGTGTCTGGTGTGCTCCCCCTAAAATGTTAATTTTTTTTAAAATAAATTTGATCACTCCGGTTAGAAGTTAGATAACACCACCTAGTTTATCCTAGATTTTTCTACAAATTTTTTGATGAAAGTATGATTTTTCATGATTTTCCGAAGTGGACACATCTTGACAACGTGAAATTTTTGTATGCTCCCCCTATAAATCATTAAAAACTAATCGAAAATCAATTTTTTTTTAAAGTGTGCAGAATGGAGTCTAGTTTCTGAAAATGTAATTTGTTTCAAAATTCTATGAACGAGCCAAAATTTAAACCCAAAAGAATACATGCTTATTTTTGACAAAAATCAGACATACTTACAAAAGAAATTACATGTGAAAAGATTAACATAATGAGAATTCAAAATAAATTGTATGGTTAGATAGGTAACAAAGAGATCTACAATATCAAGCCGTCTGATTTTATCGTTATTGAACCACATGCAAACTTGACAGGGATCACACAAGAAAAAATGTTCATTTTTTGTAGGTTTGGTGAAAAACACGTCTCAGACTTGTTTGAATCCTCCAAGCCTTTGGGTTTGATCTCCAAGGAAAATACAAGCCTTAGGCTTGGTAAAGTCCAATGTAGTTCAAAGCGCGTGCACGCTATAACACATACACGCTACAGTGTGTGCACACTATGTAAATGTGTTGTTTACATAGCGTGTATGCACTATGTAAACCATAAAAAAATCCTTAAGGGAGAGAGAGAGAGAGAGAGAGAGAGAGAGAGAGAGAGAGATTAGAAGGTGTGTGTGTGAGATCTCTCTCTCTCTCTCTCTCTCTCTCTCTCTCTCCATACACACACACCTCTCTCTCTCTCTCATAGGTGAGAAGGGGGGGGAGAGAGTAATAAGTTACTACAAATGGTTTGTATTACAAAATTGTAAGATTTTGCTACATGTTTGATAATGATATTATTGTGTCAAGTTAGGCTCGAATGCATTGTTCAACCCTTATATAATTCAGAATCCTTGGGAATTCATATATTATAAAAGATTGATTTCTATCTAGTCCATGCCTAGTGCACCATGCCTACTCTCTCTCTCTCTCACACACACACACACACACACACACACACACACACACACACACACATTAGAACCCTAAGAACACATATTAGGGGTCCTAAGGGGTCATAAGGTTTCATAGGACCCCTTATGACCCATTGAGACTTGTAAGATGGTTGTAAGTGGTCATAAGGTGTCCTAGGACACATTAATGTGTCCTACGACTCCTTGAGGCCCCTTATGACCCATTATAACCCCTAAGAATTCATCTTTGGAGTCCTAATGGGTTGTAAGGGGTCATAAGGTGTCCTACGACCCCTTGAGACCCCTTATGACCCATTAGGACCCTGAAGAATTCATGTTACAGGGCCTAAGGGGTCATAAGGTATCTTAGGACCCATTATTGTGTCCTACAACCCCTTAAGAACCCTTACAACCCATTAGGACCCTAAGAATACATATTAGGAGTCGTAAGGGTTTGTAAGGGGTCATAAGGTGTCATAGGACTCCTTAAGACCCCTTATGACCCATAGAGACTTGTAAGATGGTTATAAGGGGTTATAAGGTGTGCTAGGATACATTAATTTGTCCTACAACCCTTTGAGATCCCTTATGACCCATTAGGACCAATAATAATTCATCTTTGGGGTCTTAAGGGGTTGTAAGGGGCCATAAGGTGTCTTAGGACCTATTGATGTGTCCTACGACCCCTTACAATAATTTAGGACCCCTAAGAATGCATCTTAGGGGTCATAAGGGTCATAAGTGGTCATAAGGTGTCATAGGACCCCTTAAGACCCCTCACGACCCATTACAACCCCGAAGAATTCAGGTTAGGGGACCTAAGGGGGCATAAGAGGTCATAAGGTATCTTAGGACCCATTATTGTGTCCTACGACCCCTTAAGATCCCTTAGGACCCATTAGGACCCTAAGAATACATATTAGGGGTTGTAAGGGGTCATAAGGTGTCATAATACCCCTTAAGACCCTTTACAACCCCTTAAGACCCGTAAGATGGTTGTAAGGGGTCATAATGGGTCCTAGGACCCCTTAAGACCTCTAACTACCCATTAAACATGTAAGATGGTCATAAGGGGTCATAAGGTGTCAGACAACCCCTTAACACCCCATATAACCCATTGAGACATGTAAGATGGCTGTAAGGGGTCATAAGTTGTTTCCTAGGACACCTTATAACCCGTTACAACTATCTTACAAGTCTCAATGGGTCATTAGGGATTTTAAGGGGTCCTATGACGCTTTATGACCGCTTACGACCCCTTAGGATCCCTAATATGTATTCTTAGGGTCCTAATGAGAGAGAGAGAGAGAGAGAGAGAGAGAGAGAGAGAGACTACAAATGGTTTGTATTACAAAAATGTAAGAGTTTTTTACACCTTTTATAATGATATTATTGTGTCAAGTCAGGCTTGAATACATTGCTTGACCCTTACATAATTCACACTCCTTGGGAATTCATAAAATATGAAAGATTGATTTCTATCTAGTCCATGCCTAGTGCACCATAATTCATAATCCTTGAGAATTCATAAAATATAGAAGATTGATTTCTATCTAGTCCATGCCTAGTGCACCTCTCTCTCTCTATCTCTCTCTCTCTCTCTCCCCTTTTCACCCTCTCTCTCTATCTACCTTTCTCATGATACCACCCTCTATCTCTCCACTTGTCTCCCTCTATCTCTTCCTTTCTTACCCTTTCTCTCTCTCCTCCCTTGTCACCCTATAGCATGTACACCCTAAAGAGTGTACGCATTATGGTTTTAATTGCCCAAGCCTAAGGCTTGTGCAATTCAAGCCATAGGCGTGCGCGCTCTAGCGCACAAGCGCTTTAGTGCATATGCACTATGCTCTTTTGGGGACCAAAAAATAATTGGACACCTTTTTGGTCTCCCATCTTCATGCATATACCCTAATATTTAATTTTTTTAATTTTTTTTAAAGCAATACGAAATCATTACAATCTTATCTACAACCTTTAATAATAGTTTTTGATCAATAAGTTTATTAGTATTTCTCTTCTTTTTAAATATTTTTTTTTGAAACATTAAAAAAGATAGGATATCCTAATAAAATATAGATTATTCTTTTTATGCACATTCTTTTTCTTAGTTTTAATACTTAAATATTTTTTAAGAAATACAAAATCATTACAAATGCTTTTGATTGATAAAACTTGTTTGTGAGATTTTCTAGCAGAAGAGTTGATTTGAAAATGGTTTAACGACATACTAATGTGGCTTTGAAATGTGAGACAAGTTTAGTGGGCAATTGTGGACAATGAAGTCTACAATATAAAGCCTATCGGCTAATTACGATAACATCTTATGAACCATGACATGCACTAATTGAAGATGCCTAATTGAAGAACAAGAGTTGTAAAGCGTTATTATTTTTTTATAAGTATCTTTAGTTTGTTGGTGTCAATGTTAGACATGTAGGCGAGGAGGTAGTAGGAAGGAGATGGATAGAGGTGTAAAACCTAGTGAACGTTAGTTGGATAGTTCATTTATATTTTGAGAATGAGTAAATTTTGGAATGACAGTAATTATTTGTGTTTAATTAGTATATTTGAGTGATAAATTGTATGTTTAAGATGTTGAAGTGAAGTAGACACTGAGAGGGGAGGGGAGTGGCTGGGGGAGGGGGAGGGGAATCAGTGTCTAAGCAATTTGAACTTGTTTTAGAACAAACTTATGAAATTTAAACTTCAACATAAGGAAATTTAACTAGTATATAAATATACATCTTCATAACCTTTTCTTGATTGACATATGTTGCATGATAATCAATTATGATATCACAATATTGAAGAGACATCATCACAATACACTTATAAAAACTATGATGGTCATTGAAAATAGATTTTCTTAACTATAATGTAGCGACTAATCATGGTTGATATAAGTTTATGTAGGATAACTCAAGACTGAACAACATATGATAGACAAATACATATAAAAGTTAAGAACATAGAAAATGACTACTCATAACACAAGATTGTCCTGAGTGGAAAACCCTTTGAGTAAAAAAACTACTCCAAATGCCTCCTTGGCTTAATCTAGAAATATCTTTTACACTGCCTCACTGGTTACAAAAGTTGTCTCATTGACAATATCAAGGCCTTACTGGCTACAAAATTTTTCTCACTAACAATATCAAGGCCTCACTAGATAATGAACCTCATTGGTTACAAATATGCCTCACTAGCTAATGATCAAATTTGTCTCACTGACATGATCATTTACAACTTATTCTTATACATGAATGAATTGATTAAAGAGGTTTTCTATGTTTCAATGAAGCACATCAAATATATAACACAACTGAAAGTCCCTAACATAATGAATGATTGATCACATTATAGACTTTGTGTATCATTGATTCATTATACAAACAAGCATTTAAACCTTTTATGTATTTTTTTTCTATAGATAAAATATATCAGAGACAAGATTGAACAATCTACACAATTCACCTCTCTGTCTGCATACAAAAAACAATTTGCCTTATTTGTATATGTATCGTCTTAAAGTGGAAGAAATTCCATGATAAGAACATTTAGCCCTCCTTAGGGGATTTTTTTGACCACCATCATATAGTCCCCTCATTTCTGCATCATATCCTACTTCTGTGCCTGTTTAGGACCCTGATTGGGCCTCTCCAGGCACCTTCTATCCCACCTAGCACTTTTTCCAAGGGTTCTAACCCCCTGGGTCAATGTCAACCTCGACCTTGACCTAGGTTAGGGTCAAAATTGACCTTGACGTAGTTCAGGGTCGACCTCGACCTTGACCTGGGTCCCCCTTTCAAATTGGAAGCTTGTTGGCTTCCAGAGGTTATCAAAAAATCATTTTCCCGCTTCCGGGTCGGCTGTTTTGGGTTCCAAAGTGGAAAATCCTAAATTTTATTTAATATAGGTCCTCTTCTAGGGGCATGGGTCTAATTGGAATTTAATTATCCTATGTCATCCTCCTTAGAAGATTGTGCCCTAGTTTCAAATAAAAGGAAGTTTTATCCTCCCATTTTCTCAATAAGTGATATTGAGCAAGAAGTCTTCTAAGTGCAAAAGCTCCAACCAAGATTTTGTCAAGAAGAAAAAGGTTCAAGAATCCATTATTCTACATGTTCTCAAGATTTCAAGGTGTTCAATTCTTTCTCTCAAGCATTCAAGCTCTCCATTGAAGATCAAGGATTCAAGCTTTCAAGCCTTTGAAGGGATTAGGTTCAAACATGCAAGATTCATCATTCAAACCCTAGATCTAGCTATCATGGTGGTGTGATCTTCCTTCAATATCCTTTGTGCATCCTCAAAAACTCATTCAATCTCTTCAAGGTGGATTCCAAGCATACAATCATGGAGGTTTATGGTTTCTATTGAGTCCAAGCTTTCATATTAACATACTTGCTTACATTTGAATTACAATTGCATATCTATTAAATATCATAGCTTCATTCTTAGATTCAATTCTACTACTTGCTAGCATTCTACACTTTATTTATTTCAAGGTTAATTCCTAAATCATGGTTTGACTAAGGCAAACCCCTCCCCCCCAACAAACAAATCTCTTTTTATTGTAGGTACAGGTTCAAGATTGAAGATGTGAACTCAGATCTAGATACCCTTTTTAGTGAACTATCGAGATCTGTGAAGAAATTTTCTATCGGACCTGTGTAGGTCAGGGTCAAGATTATTGGGTCAGGGGTGAGATTAGTGGGTCAAGGTCGACGTTTTTCTTAAGACGGTGTTAGATCGGAAAAATATTTCTGGGTTTTGGTTCCGGATCATACTTAAGATTTTCTAGAAATAGAGTACAGACCTCAGAAAATAGCATTCTTCAGATCTACAATTCTTTAAGGTTGGTACTTCCTCTCATTCTTTTCAATTACTGTTATATATCATATCTCCTTAATCAAAAAATAGAATTTAAGATCTTCTTCCTTTCTCTCATTTCTGAATGGGTGATTCATTTGTGCATTGATCCTTCTTTAGGGTTAAAATCAATTCGGATATTTCATTTGTGCATTTGGGGATAAAAGAGGAACATCTTATCTTCCTTCCCCCTATATGCTTAATCAACAATACAATATCACATCCATCAATTACAAATTAAATGTAAAGGTTAAGGAAATACAACACACCTAATACCTAATCAAATTTCTTCCTTTACATTTTGGTGAACTTGCGATAGACAATTCTTTCTTGTAGGTGTGAGATGCTTTGCCTCTCACATTAGCTCTTGCATACATATTAAAATTAGTTTTTTTTTATGCTCTTGCATTCTAAAATTATATATATATATATATAAATATATATAACAACACTTCTTGCATCTCATTCATTATGAAGATCTTTTGGTGTATGGCTATTTTTCTTATTATGCTTATTTTAGCATCTCTTTATAGTACCTATGATGTCTATGAGAGTATCATCCATTTCATCA
>MU225431.1:2228677-2260519 GCA_018584345.1 Thuja plicata
ATACTAGTCTTCCTACTTTCAAAACTTTCATTAAGGATTTGTGTAGTGGACTTATTACTCTTTTGGATTATGTGAAGAATTGGGTAGATGATACCTCACCTCCTAATCTTCCTAACCCTAATCCTATAAATCCTAATGAAATTCCAAATATTCCTATTTCTATTTCTCCACCTTCAATCCCTAGTTCTTCCCACACTTATGATGGGGCTCAAGCTAGGATCCATGATACATTTGATGTTTGAGAATTCTTTCATTTACCTTCACCTCCCTATCCAATCCATGATGATGATAAAGGGAAAAAAAAGGAAACCTCTTCTAATCCTATCATTCCACCATACACAACATTTTCTCATAAATTCCATAATCAATCTCCTCCTATTGAAGCTTTGCAAGATAGGTACACTACCAGATATACTATGGTAGATAAAAAAGGCGATAAAGGTTTAGGGCTTGGTATCAATGAACAAGGCATTAAAAACCCGATTCATTCATCTCCTAAACAAGATATGCATGGTATAGGTTTCCCACCTCCTCTAATCAAGGTAGTGGATCTTAACGTCCATCCTCCTCTTCATGTTCTTCTTCCAACACCTTCTTTAGAGCACCATGATACTCCTCAAGATGTGGCTAAGAAAGTGTATGTCCAATTAATGAATTCCAAGAAAGAAATCTTCAAACCTATTATGAGAAATGCTCTCTCTAAATATAAATGTCCTTTTCATTATAGTAATAAAAATTTACTTGATGATTGTGTGCATTTCAAGCTATATGTTAGAGAAAGAGCTTCTTTGGGAATTATATCTCATTCCCATGTAGTATTACAATTTCTTCATAATTTTGATATCTAGGGAATTCCCCTCGTTCTTCTACAAGTTAAATTGCATTTTTCCTCTTCTCTCTTCACTGGGGGGAAAGAGGTATTTTATTTCAGTCTTCTAGGATCCAGTTTGCTCTTAGCATATATTTGGTTTTGAGTTTAATTGGTTATTATTTCTATATTCTATCCCTATGAATAACTCATGATATCTTTTCTAGGACATTTGTTTTGTAAAGATATCTCTTTTATATAAAATCTCTTGATATAATTTGATATATCCCTTGCCTTCACACCTGGGGGGCAATGTATTTTCCTTCTTCCTCTATCTAAGGATTTACTTTCCTTAGCTTAGTGGAATTTGTTTATCATATAACATTATTTCCTTATAAAGATGTATGTTTTTTACTTTGGATACCCTCTTATATGAGAGGTGATTGTCCTAGGTCATCACCTCTTCTTTATTTTGCAAATTATGCTTTTGATAAACTCTTTCTCTTGCTTTGGGTTAGAGTTTGATGCCTTCATCCTAAGATTCCTCTTCCTCTTGATTACAGGGGGCTTGATGATTGAATCTTTGGTCCCTCTTTTATTTAGAAGATGACATTTTATCCTAAGAACTCCTCTATGGTAGGGGGTCTTGTTGATAAGATCTCTTCCCCTTTTGAGGATCCTTTTTCCATAAGTGACATATCCATTTCATGATTATCTATGTTCTTGGATGTAAGGGTCAAGATTCTTCACTAAGGATATGGTATACATTGTTGTTAAGCTGGATATCTCCTTACCTTGTGAAGTAGGTATCCTCTTTTCTCTTCCTTATCCTTCCTAGTGGGTAGTCATGGTAAGGAGGGGGGCATATATAGGTTTTCCCTTGTACTATAGTTTACATTAATTTACATTTTTCAGCATGCTAAATCCTCAGAAGGTAACGCACATAAGTTTCTAAATCCTGAAGAGACATGCATTTTTACTTTTATTTTTGCTAAATCCTCAGAAGGTAACGCACATAAGTTGCTAAATCCTGAAGGGACACACATTTTTACTTTTATTTTTGCTAAATCCTCAGAAAGTAACGCACATAAGTTGCTAAATCTTGAAGAGATACGCACCCCTTTTTACAATTTTCAATATGCTAAATCCTTGGAAGGTAACACACATAAGTTGCTAAATCCTAAAAAGACACATTTTATATTCATAGTGATACAAGAATGTGGATCTATGGATATTTTCAAAGTCGTCAGAAGACCATTACAATTACAAGCACAGTTTATGGGTGAACCTGTTGGGCTCTCCCTCCTTGGTGATTCATAGTAAGGTTGGCATCTTACTAGGCAAGGTAATCAATTTTCCTTCTCTCTCTTTCTCTTTCATGCTAGTAGGATTAGATCATGAAGCTATGTTATTTATTGTGTTGCTCTTGTCTTGCTTATGTAGTCATGTATGTTTCTATGATTGATTGCTCTTTATTTTTCATATCTTTTATGCATGTATGTTGAGTTATAATCCTTGGTATGAGGACTTATTTCCTTGACTTAGTGATTTTCTACCTCATTGCGATCCACCAGAGTCTTTCTTCTAACTTTACCGAAAGCATGTTCGATTTCCATACTTCCGCTAAAGTGGGGGCTTAATGTATCGTCTTAAAATGGAAGCACTTCCATGATAAGAATGTTTAGCCCTCCTTAGGGGATGTTTTTGACCACCATCATACTGTCCCCTCATTTATGCATCATCTCCTACTTCTGTGCCTATTTAGGACCCTGATTGGGCCTCTCCGAGCACCTTCTATCCCACCTGGCACTTTTTCCAGGGGTTCTGACCTCTGGGTCAAGGTCGACCTCGACCTTGACCTAGGTCAGGGTTGAACTCAACCTTGAACTAGGTTAGGGTCAACCTTGAACTTGACCTAGGTCTCCCTTTCAAAATTGGAAGCTTGTCGACTTTCAGAGGTCATCAAAAATTCATTTTTCCCACTTCCGGGTCGGCTGTTTTGGGTTTCGAAGCGGAAAATCCTAAATTGTATTTAATATAGGTCCTCTTCTAGGGGCATGGGATATAATTTTAATTTAATTCTCCTATGTCATCTTCATTAGAATATTGTGCCCTAATTTCATATAAAAGGAGGTTTTCTCCTCCCATTTTCTCAATAAGCGATATTGAGAAAGAAGAAGTCTTCTAAGTGCAAAAGCTCCAACCAAGATTTTTTCAAGAAGAAAAAGGTTCAAGCATCCATTGTTCTACATGTTTTCAAGATTTAAAGGTGTTTAACTCTTTCTCTCAAGAATTCAAGCTCTCCATTTAAGATCAAGGATTTAAGGTTTCAAGCCTTTGAAGGGATTAGGTTCAAACATGCAAGATTCATCATTCAAACCCTAGATCTAGCCATCATGGTGGTGTGACCTTCCTTTAAGATCCTTTGTGCATCCTCAAACACTCATTCATTCTCTTCAAGGTGGAATCCAAGCATACAATCATGGAGGTTTATGGTTTCTATTGAGTCCAAGCTTTCATATTAACATGCTTATATTTGAATTATAATTGTATATCTATTAAATATCATAACTTCATTCTTAGATTCAATTCTACTACTTGCTAGCATTCTGCACTTTATTTATTTCAAGGTTAATTCCTAAATCATGGTTTGACTAAGGCAAACCCCTGCCCCCCCCAAAAAAAATCTCTTTTTCTTGTAGGTACAGGTTCAGGATTGAAGATTTGAACTCAGATCTAGATACCCTTTTTAGTGAACTATCAGGATCCGCGAACAAATTTTATGTCGGACATGTGCAAGTCAGGGTCAAGATTATTGGGTCAGGGGTGAGATTAGTGGGTCAATTTCAACCTTTTTCTTAAGATGGTGTCAGATTGGAAAAATATTTCTAGGTTTAGTTCGTATCTACGTTCCGGTTTCGGATCATACTTCAAATTTTCTTGAAACATAGTACAGACCTCAGAAAACAAAATTCTTCAAATCTGCGATTCTTTAAGGTTGGTAATTCCTCTCATTCTTTTCAATTACTATTATATATCATATCTACTTAATCATATAATAGAATTTAAGATCTTCTTCCTTTCTCTCATTTCTGAATGGGTGATTCATTTGTGCATTGATCCTTCTTTAGGGTTAATCAATTTGGATCTTTCATTTGTGCATTTAAGGATAAAAGAGGAACATCTTATCCTCCTTCACCCTATATGCTTAATCAAAAATACAATATCATATCCATCAATTAAAAATTAAATGTAAAGGTTAAGGAAATACAACACACCTAATACCTAATCAATTTTCTTCCTTTACAGTATATATAAGGATCTCTGATAGAAAAATGAAACCAAACTGTATACAAACTTATTTTAAAATTAATTGTCAATATGTGTCATATCATGTCCTGATATGCCCATTGAATAATGTGTTCTTTAAATAATAAATCTTTGCCACTTAATACATGTTCATTATTATGATTAATATATTACAAGATAAACAATAATCAACTACTTGAAATGGATGTGGAAAAATTGAGATTTTATTCTAAAAAACCTTCACACACTAAGAGGATGTCAATGAATATGATGTCAAAGCAAATAATGGCTCAATTTGATAATCTTGAAGCACTTGAACAAGCCTAATTACTTTCAATTATACCTTTTTAAAGTAAGTTGCAAGAGCCATTAAATTTTTTGGGTATAAATACCTCATTGAAAAAGAGAAAATTTTCTCGCTTGCAAAAGGATATTATTAAAATGTTAAGAAAGGTTTAGGTTCTGTTGGAAATGATCTTGTTCTGAAGAGAAGGCAATTACAAGAAGAGTGATGCTGACATCCATTGTAAGTAAAAATATACCCCAAAATAGAAAAATCACTTTAGCTTCATGTGAGATTGGTTTTAGTAGAAAGACAATATCAGTATATGTTAAAAGGAGAATGATTTTTGATGATAGTACATTGGAGGGAAATTGGGCAATTATGTGTAGAGCTCCTCATTCTGATAGGATTAAGGATGAAATTAGGAATTTTATCACATCAATTTGGAATGATAATACCCATCCTTTACCCAATAATAGAATATTATCAGACATAGGATTAGACATAATGAAAATGATGAATATACAAAACATTGGTTGGACACAATGCAACATGAATTATATGTGTCATTTTATAATTCAAATCACGATAAAAAATATTGGACAAACATTATTTAAAAGATTAAAGCCATAATATGCGAGGGCAAATATTGTTTTTAAAACTTGTTTTCGTTATGATATTAAATTTGATCTCCATTATTAGGTTTTTTGAAAGATTATAGAATATAGTGATGGTTTTCAAAATGCTCCTCCTAGTAGACAAAGTGGTCTAACAATCTAGATAAACACACTTGTCAATCATCATAAAAATATGTAAAACATCTAGATAAACATCTAATATACAAGTAAACACATGTAAAACATCATTAAACTAAACACATGTAAAAAATATCTAGATAAACATAAGTTTGAATATAGATCTAACAATCTAGATAAACAGGGGTGACCCATTTAGAGTAGCAGTCAAAACACTTCGTTGGTGAAGATGCCACCAAGATTCAAATCCCCGCTGGGTTGTAGTGCTCACAGGTTTGTGCGTGTGCTGGGTTGTGCTCATAGATTTGAATGACTAGAGTGTTGTTCGACAGTCTTAAATATTACTACGTATTACCGATAAAAAAAATAATCTAGATAAACATCATATAAAATATAAACAACACATAAATAAGCATGTATCTAGATGTCAAACATAAATATATGAATCATCTACGTCTAGGTCTAGAGTATAAATACATTTCAAATCATCAACACACATGTCAAACATATAATAATGAAACGTACATGCCTAGTACCATCAAAGATGTCCAAACATGTATAAACATGGACCAATTATGAATGTCTACATGTAATCATTTAAACTTTGTCAAGTAAAAATAACATCAACATACATACATATACATGTACGTAGGTTCATACATATAAATATATAAATACATGTACATATGTTTAAATATTTAAAATTCATCTTCCCACTAGAAGGTGTCGCATCGATTGAATCTTGCCTACACAAATGCTTTGACCCCAGGATGGGGGTAATGTGAGCTAACTGTGCTTACAAAAAATATATATACCTCTTAGTATGTGACTGCAAATAATCAAACTATGCACAATTTAAACTAAACACTAAATAAGTACATTCATGTTAAAATAAATCAAATTAAATACCTAGGTGTTAGGTGTACGATGATCATCTGCCGCCATCATATCCTCCATGTAAGCTGCATCATGTGAACCATCTCTAGTCCTAACCCTCTTTATTAATGAAGAGTTCAGGGGGTTATGCATATGAGAGGGGAGTGATGTGGAGTACAATTGTAGTAACATATCCATATAATCCATCTGACTCAATCCCTGCAAATGCTCCTCAAATGTCTCTAGGCCCTTAGATGTGATATGAACCTAGTTAGCTCCTATATACTCCTCTGTAGTTGCAAAGTGCTTTGTGGGTGGACCGTGCTTCAAATAGTGATATGAGTGTTGTGTATGTCTTAGTGTAGAATGGATTGGTAGCACTACAGGCTTCAAGTGTCTAATCAAATCTCTAAAACCCTCTATCAATATGTGATGGATTGATGCAATAAATGAATATGCATGTAAAAGTTCCTCAAGAAAATAACATGACATATTAGCTTGGCGCTCAGCTCTTAAGATATATCATAACTATTGTGGTTTCCTAAGGATAGAAACTCTATATGGCTCATAATCAATCCTTGTACTAGATGACACCCTCGAAGATCCTCTCAATCGTCCAGGTCAACTTAAAATATATCTTCCTAGCATATCTAATGTAATAGTAGTAGCTACTAATACAATATCACCAATCATGTCAATTGCTTTCCTCTGGGAAGTAATGACTGCTATATCTATAGTGTGTGCCATAGATGGTGCTATGATAGAAAATTTCAGGACTACCAATTATCTAGGAGATGGTGCGGGTCGATTAGCCCTACGACATTGATTGTGATCTGCAACTTGACCACACCTTTGACCAAAATAACTAAGAATATAAAGGTATTTGATGTTGAGGACCAAATGGACCTCAACATACAATTGTTGTGCAAAATATAATATAATCTGGTCATTATTTGGATAATGGCCATGTGTTGCAAGGAAACATAGGTATATAAGAGAAACTATCTATGGATCAACACATTGTGTGACCTGGTAGGCCTTCACCTTGGCCTTCCCTCATAAAAAGGGAAAAACCTCTCATTTTATTATATCCTTCAAGACATGGTGTTAGACTGTGTCGAAGGACACATCACCTAAGATCTCTGCTCTCAATCTTTAAAAAATCTCAAAAATTATCTATGGGGTATAAAAGATATGTGATCTCAAGCGATCGCTCAGTTACTCTAGACTAGATAAAATAGTGGTGCAAATATCCTTGTATAGCCCACCAGATGTCTGTATAGAAGCTTTTAATCTAGAAATCTCAGTATCAGTGTAATGAAAAATAGAAGTGACATCAGGTACATCAACCTCATCAGGTTGTGTGACAGGATAAAGATGGGCCATCTAGGGTAACATATTTTGTTACAAATTATGTAAGTGTTATGAAAATGAATTTTATATAAAAGCATACTATTAATTATAAATAATATTAAAAATCTAACATATGTACAATTTAAAATGATGAAAATTAAATATTATTTAATATTATCATGTAGATCACCTAAATTAGATTCCAAATAACATGTGTATCACCTAAATTAGATCAATCAAATTAGATAAATTATAACATACACATACATCCATAGATTGTAAATGACCTAGAGAGAGAGAGAGGGAGGGAGGGAGATTTCAAGAGAGTGAGTGAGTGTTAAGGAAATTACACACACAAAGAGAGAGAGAGAGAGAGAGAGAGAGAGAGAGAGAGAGAGAGATAGAGAGTGTGTGTGTGTGTGTGTTAAGGAAATTAAAATACCTAAAGAGAGATCTAGAGAGAGAGAGATATTCTTAAGGGGATTGTGAGAGAGTGTGGTTTAAAAGGAAATAAAAAGACCTAGGGGAGTAGAAACACTTAAGAGGAGAGAAGGAGAGATAATATGTGTATGAGAGAGAGAGAGAGAGAGAGAGAGAGAGAGAGTAATAATAGTTTAATGGTTTTATAAAAAAAAGTTTCAAGTTTCTAAAAAATATATAATGTACAATAATTAAAAATTACAAAAATAAAGCATATATACCTGCGTAAATAAATTTTTACTTTTTCTAAGGTTTTCTAATGAATTTCTAATTTTAAATTTATTTTTCTAAGATTTTCTAATGATTTTCTATATCTTTTTTAGTTTACTAAAAATATACAATTTTATGTTTAATAAAACAACAATTGAAAACTACAAAAAATAAAAATGCATACTTGCGTAAATTTAAATTCTAATTACAAACTAAAAAACTTAAAAAACATACAAATTACAAGCAAAAATAAACTAAATGAGAAGAAATTAGTGCAACTGGTATCAAGTAGTGTTGATCTGTGGAGCAAAATAGTATGTTTGTCGTCAAAAGTTGTCTCCTCAGCCAAGGGTATTCATTAGAAGTAGTTGTGGAGCCTAGAGCAACTGTTGAATGTGATAAAATAACTATCACAATGGGCTTATAAATTGTTTGGACATAAATGGTAGTTTAAAATGAGTTTGATCAAAGTACCCCTTCAATTGAAGGCCCCATGTCACTGACTTTGATTGAAGTATTTACTTCGATCAAAGACCCCAGTGTCACGGGTTTCGATCAAAGGGTCTTAGTAAGTTAGGATTTCATTTTGTTTCTTTTTCTTCGTGGGAAAAATTGTAACCCACTATTGTGGGATCACCCTTTCACTTATACATTGGTGAAAAGTGAAATTAAATCTAAACTTGACCATGTCTAATCCTTATTAAAAAATGACATAAAAGTAATTCCTAGGCACGAGCAACTACCAAAACATATAATGTCATTGTTAATTATTGTAGGGGGTGTTTCTAGTGATTAGTGTTAGAAATAATTGAGAGGGGGGGGGGGGATGAATCAGCGGCCTCAAAAATATTCCAATAAATCAACCCAAAAACTTAGTACCACAATATTAAGCCTCTAGTTATCTTCAGTCCTACAAGATGTATGCCTTCAAATGTACTTATCAAATAACTACTACTCAGAGTGCTATGTTAAACCTTATTATTAATGTTTACTGAATAGGAGTTTTTCATTTACCGAAAAATATTAAATTACTTAGAGTATACCGATCAATCCAAATTATTTATGTGTAATACAAAACACTAAAGTAATGACTCATAAACACATTGACACATGGATTTTTAATGTGGAAACCCTATTAAGGGAAAAACCACTTCGGACCAGTAACCCAAAATTTTCACTCTTCTGAAGTGAGCTCGGTGAAGATCTAACCCTGTTAAAGGTTACAAAGACACTGTTAGGTGTGACCTTGTTAGAGGATTTAATAGAATAGTTTGTCACTTTATATCGAGCATCTCTGTGCTACCTTCTATGACCAAACCTACTGTAGTTTTTCAAATGGTATATGGCATCTCATACTATCTTCATGATCAAACTTTTTGATACTACTTGGGATGTATCTCAATACAGAAAAGATCTAAAAATCTTGCTCGGTTAAGAGACTTTCTGATCCAATGGTTAAATTGAAACAGTAAATGATCTATTCATACATACAACTTAGACTTGCTAATTTTCAGATCTATTGTAAGCTCATTTTACCTTTATGATCAATATATCATTTCAATACCTTTGCTCCACTTCTTTCTGCTTGGTGATGTTGTGCTTTGTTGCTCGGTGTCCGCAGAAATCCTTAGCTCTTTCCTTAGCTTGAATTATCAGGACTGTATGAAGTTGTTCTTCATCATTTTCTCTTCAGCATCCTCTTTTTCTATTCACTCCCCTTAATTCATAATTAATTAAGTTGTCTCTTTATAGACATGATATCATTGTTTCTAGGTTCTTGACTTTCTGTATCTTGGTGTGATCCACAATTCTTGCCAAACTTGATTTAAATCTTTACTCCTATTTTATCTCGAAGAAATATCTTTGACAACTTGATAAAACAACTTTTCATCTTTTACTTATCTCTGGCTTTAACTTGTTGATGAGAACAATGTTAACAACCAGTTAAGTCTATCTTTAGCTCTTCCAGCTAAGTATTCTTTTGTTTCAAAACTTTAGTTAACTTCGGTGTTTTAGCTCTTGTTAGTTTCGGTCAACACTTCAGTTCTCCTCGAGCTTCTCTGTCGGTGTTGTCTGTCCTTCAGGGTTGTCCGTCGGGTAACACTGTAATTTTGGCCATCGATTATGCTTGTGATTCTTCTCATCGGTAATGCTTGTTGATTTTATCGCTCGGGCATCACTGTGACTTTGCTCTCGGGTATCTCTATCTGTCGGTTTCCACTAACCGTCGGTGTTTGTAGTCACTTAGTGAATGCTGATCTATTATGCATTACTAAAAGCATAATCTTTATCTCTCTGATTCTTTGAAGTCTTTGACACTTTGAATATAACCAATCATATTATATCAAGTTGATATCAATGATAATACAATCCATTTACTGATTTAATGCCTTGCATTATCTTTCTACATTTCGGTGATCAACTTAACATCTTCAAACATTCAATCAGTTACATGTCATCAATATCTCCCTTTAGCATTTATGGAAACACACTACATCATCACACTATATTACTACTAAAACAATATGAAATATAACAGTTTCATCAATCTTTCCTATTGTAACTATTACAAATGTCTAGCTCTCGGTAAGCTCAAATAGCTTAGACTTGTTTCCTGCAGAGTGGATTATTCAATCTTCAATCCCTTTACTAGATAGATGTAGCAGCTTCTGTCTCTGTTCTGTGTTTTCCCTTGACTATTCTTCTTCTTGATAATCTATTTTTCCTTTGACAACAATGATTCATCTCTCCCTTTTGTTACTGCTCTCCCTTTGATGAATATTTCATATGTATTCAATCGCTCCCTTTGGATAATGATTAACTCTCCCTTTGATAATGAGAATCATAATCTCTCTCCCTTTGAAAACAATGCCAAACAATTCCTTCATATCATCTTCCATCCTTTTTATAATATACTCCTTGAATTTCCCTATCCATCAACAATACATTGACTCTGGTGTTCAGTGCAGATTTGTACCTTGTTGTTGTACAGATGTATCTGTTGCTGTCCATCTTGGTGCTTGCATCAACATTAATGATCTTTTGATTTGTTATAGGCTGATGCAGCCTCCTAGTAAGCTTTCTGACCGATAGACAAGGATTGTACCCCTAGTCTCTATCTTAGGTATTCAAAGGTATCTTCTGATAATGGCTTGGTAAAGATGTCAGCTAGTTGTTCCTTTGATTAAACATATTCTAGTATCACCTCCTTTTCTTGCACTTGTTCTCTTAAATAGTGATACTTGATAGCAATATTCTTAGTCTTAGCATGCATGACTGAATTCTTTGATATGTTAATTGCACTGGTATTATCACAATAGATAATCACTAGTTCAAGAATATTCATATTCATACCTTCCAGTAACTGTTTCATCCATGCAATATTTGAGCAGTTTGCAGTAGCAGTCACATATTCTTCTTTCGCAGTAGATTGTGAGATGCGTCCTTTCTTCTTCATGATCCATGTGACAAGTCTGTCACCCATGAATAATGCTCCTCTAGTTGTGATCTTTTGTTCATCTATTTTTCCAGCCCAATCAACATCTGTATAGACTTGTAGCTCAAATTCTCCTTCTCTTTTATACCATAAGCCATAGTCCTCGGTGTTCTTTAGATATCTCAAAATTCTTTTGACAATAGTCATATGTGATTCTTTGGGATTAGCAGAGAATCTTGCAACTATTCCACCTGGATGTGCAATATTTGGTCTAGTATGAACAACATACATTAGTTTTCCAATCATTGATCTATACAAGGTCTGATTTACCTCATTTTATTTTTCTTCTTTTGTCAACTTACATTCGATAGTCATAGGTGTTCCAACTGGTTTGGAATCTTCCATCTTGAATACCTTTAGCACTTCCTTGATGTATTTGGAATGAGTGATATATATATATATATATATATATATATATATATATATATATATATATATATGCCTGCATATTGTTGAAGAATCTGTAGACCAAGAAAGAATTTGATCTCCCCAAACATAGACATTTAAAACTCTTTGGTCATTTCATTTTCAAAGGATTTGCATAACATTTCATTTCCCCCAAAAAAGACATCAACAAAAATTTTAGCAATCAAAATATTACCATCGGTATCTTCTTTTAAGTACAGATTACTATTTTCACTTGTTCTTACAAATTCAATGCTAAGGAGATAGGAGTGAAGTCTTTCATACCAGGCTCTTGGTTCTTGTTTTAATCCATAAAAGGCTTTATGTAGTCTACATACCATGTTTCTCTTGTCTAGATCAACAAACCCTTCTGGTTGTTCAATGTATACCTCTTCTTCAAGTATTCCATTTAGAAATGCAGATTTGACATCCATCTGGTATACCTTGAATCCATTGAATGTAGCATAAGCCAGTAAGATTCTAACTCCTTCTAGTCTAGCAACGGGTGCAAAGTTTTCACAATAATCAATACCTTCTTCTTGTACACACCCCTTGCATACTAATCTTGCTTTATTTCTAGTGACTTCTCCATTCTCATTCATCTTGTTTCTGAATATCCATTTGGTACCAATGACATTCTTGTTATATGGTCTCGGTACTAGTGTCCATGTACTGTTCTTCTCTATCTGTTCTATTTCTTCATTCATAGCCCTTACCCATTCTTCATTTTCAAGTGCAGTATTAACAGATTTAGGCTCAAAATCACAAATTAAATATCTAGTGTTGAGTGACTTACTTCTTGTTCTCATTTCAGCCTTCTTGTCTCATATGATCTGATTACGTGGATGATGTCTTCTGACATAATTAGAAATTTTTAGTTAAGCTCTGTGTTCATCATTCTGATCATCATCTTGACCTTCATTCTAATATCCATCTCTCAAAACATCATCTTGAGGATTTTCCTGATTTTTGGTAATTGTAGCCTGATGTTCGGGTGCAATGTTCTATTTCTTAGGAGGGATACATTGTTTCTTGGGTAGAGTGTCATTTTCTTCAGTATAAGAAAACTTGTTGTAGTCCTCTAGCTCTTTTCTACTTTCCTTATCATTCTTTTCTACAAATTCATCTATTTCCACATATGCACTTTCAGTGATCTTGTTAGATGACTTGTTAAGACATTTATAAGCCTTGATTTTGGCTGAATACCCTATAAAGACACCTTCTTCACTTTTGGAGTCAATCTTTCCATTTCTATCATCCTTCAAAATATAACATTGACTGCCAAAAATTCTAAAGTAACTTACATTGGGTGTGTGACCATACCATAGCTCATAGGGTGTCTTCTTTGTGTCCTTCAATTGTACTCTGTTTAATGTGTAGACATCAGTACTGACAGCTTCCCTCTAGAGAGTTTGAGTGATTTTTTTCTCAATCATCAATGTTCTTGCACAATCAACAATGGATCTATTTCTTCTCTCAGCAATTCTATTTTTCTGTAGAGTTCTTAGTGTAGAAACCTATCTTTTTATTCCATGCTCATTGAAATAGTTAGTGAACTCATCTGAAATAAATTCCCCTCCTCTATCTGACCTTAATAATTTCAATTCCTTACCACTTTGTTTTTCTACCATAGCCTTATACCATTTAAATATATTGAATGCTTCTGATTTACCTTTTAAGAATATAATTGTCATCATTCTAGAATAATCATCTACAAAGAGAATGAACTACCTATCTCCATAGTAACTCTTTGTCCTCATGGGTCCAAATAGATTAGTATGGACTAATTCTAGAATTGCATAAGATGTATGGGCTTTACTCTTGAAACTAGACTTTGTCATCTTTTCTTATGTTAGGACATCTTGTAGCAAAGTGTCCAACCTCTTTACAATTAAAACATACAAGTGGTAATTTACCTTTGTATCTACCTTTGCCTCTTTTCAATCTTCTTGCTATTAGTGCTTCAATCTCATCAAGATCTTGATCATCACCATCACTTTTACTATCATTTCTAACAGTGTGTCTATGACTTGACTTTCTTATTTTCAAAGAAGATTTGAATGCAAACTCTATAGATGGTAAGACACTGTTATCAAAGTTATTCATCTCAAATGAAATTAGTCTACCAATTAGACTATCTAGAGTAAATGTATTGTTAGCAACTGCTCTCATTTCTTGTATAGAAGATACTCTAATAGCATATACACCTAGTAAGGTTCTTAAGATTTTACTTACCACTGTCTTCTCTTCAAGTACACCTCCAACTCCTCAGATAACATTGACTACCTCTTTAATTATACAACTATACCGAGTGATATTTTCTCCTTCTTTCATCCTTAGGTCGTCAAACCTCCCTCTTAGGATTTCTGCCTTGGCTCTTAGTACATTAGCAACTCCTCCATGTACCATCTTCAATTTATCCCACAATTACTTTGCACAGGTGCAGGTTTTGACATCTTCAAACTCAGCATCGGAGAGTGAGGAAGCAAGCTCTATCATCATGCAATTATGCTCATGCTTTACTCTCAATTTCTCAAGAGAGTGAGGTCCTGTAGGCAACACATATTCAGTATCAAGGTATTGAGTAATATCATTACCAGTACCTGATAGGTGGAGTCTTATTCTTCTTTTCCATGATCCAAAGTTGTCTTTATTCAACTTGGGCACATCTCATTTGTTCATCTTGTGATATTTTTCTTGAGTTGTTAAACTCCCCTTCTAAGCACACAAGCTATGATACCGATTGTTAGAAATAATTGAGAGGGGAGGGGGTGAATCAGTGGCCTCAAAAATATTCCAATAAATCAACCCAAAAACTTAGTACCACAATATTAAGCATGTAGTTATCTTCAGTCCTACAAGATGTATGCCTTCAAATGTACTTATCAAATAACTACTGCTCATAGTGCTCTGTTAAACCTTATTCTTAATGCTTACCGAATAGCAGTTTTTCATTTACCAAAAAATAATAAATTACTTAGAGTATAATGATCAATCTAGATTAGTTATGTGAAATGAAAAACACTAAATTAATGACTCATAAACACATTGACACATGGATTTTTAACGTGGAAACCCTGTTAAGGGAAAAAACCACTTGGGACTGGTGACCCAAAATTTTCACTCTTCTTAAGTGAGCTCAGTGAAGAGCCAACCCTGTTAAAGGTTACAAACACACTATTAGGTGTGACCTTGTTAGAGGATTTAATAGAATATTTTTTCACTTGATATCAGACATCTCTATGCTACCTTCTATGACCAAACCCAGTGTAGTTTGTCAAATGGTATCTGGCATCTCATACTATCTTCATGTTCAAAATTTTTGATACTCCTTGGGATGTATCTCAATATAGAAAGGATCTTTAAATCCTGCTCAGTTAAGAGACTTTATGATCCAATGGTTAAATTGAAACAGTAAATGATCTGTTCATACATACAACTTAGACTTGCTGATTTTCAGATCTATTATAATCTTATCTCACCTTTCTGATCAATGTATCATTTCAATACCTTTGCTCCACTTCTTTCTGCTCGGTGATGCTGTGCTCTGTTGCTCGGTGTCTGCAAAAATATTTAGCTCTTTCCTTAGCTTGAATGATCAGGACTGTATGAAGTTGTTCTTCATCAGTTTCTCTTCAGCATCCTCTTTTTATATTCACTCCCCTTAATTCATAATGAATTAAGTTCTCTTTATAGACATGATATCACCGTTTCTAGGTTCTTGACTTTCTTGATCTTGGCGTGATCCACAATTCTCGCCAAACTTGATTTAAAGCTTTACTCTTGTTTTATCTCGAATAAATCTCTTTGACAACTGGATAAAACAACTTTTCATCTTTTACTTATCTCTGGCTTTAACTTGTCGATGAAAACAATGTTAACAACTAGTTAAGTCTATCTTTAGCTCTGCCAACTAAGTATTTTTTTTTTTTCTGAACTTCAGTTAACTTTGGTGTTTTAACTCTTGTTAGCTTCAGTCAACACTTCAGTTCTCCTCGGGCTTCTCCATCGGTGTTGTCTGTCCGTCAAGTTTTCTATCCTTCGAGGTTGTCTATTGGGTAACACTATAATTTTGGTCGTCGGTTATGCTTGTGATTCTTCTCATCGGTAATGCTTGTCAATTTTCTAGCTCGTGCATCACTGTGACTTTTCTCTCTAGTATCTTTGTCTTTTGGGTTCCACTTATCGTCGGTATTTGCAGTCACTTAGTGAATGCTGATCTATTATGCATTACTGAAAGCATAATCTTTATCTCTCTGATTCTCTGAAGTCTTTGACACTTTGAATATAACCAATCATATTATAACAAGATGACATCAATGACAATACAATCCATTAACTGATTTAATGTCTTGCATTATCTTTCTGTGTTTTGGTGATCAACTTAACATCTTAAACCATTCAATCAGTTACATGTCATCAATTGGAGTATGTTCTTCTCCCTTATTTTGTTACATCAGAAATATAATTATAGCCTTTTCAACTACAATTGAAGATTAACTTTTAATGGTAAAGTTAAATTGAAAAGACATACTAGATATGTTTACTCTTGAAAATATGAAGTTGGAATTATTATATTATATATAAATAAAGATTAGCATATAAGGAAATTTTCATGACTTTGTCTACTTGTAAATGAGTTTTCAAGTATCAATTCTTGTAAATTTGATTTTTATTTGATGTATGTAATCTTTTCATAAATTTAGAGAAATGAAATTCAGACATGTTTCTTATCTCATTCTAAGTCTCTATAATTCACTAGGATTATTTTGTAATTAATGACAATAATCCTTGTGATTCCTCCTCAATTTAACAAATCCTAGCAAAGAATAATCTTCCCATCATCAACAATTTTTTCTTCTTTATTTAAAGTATCATTCACCTTGTCTTTTAGTTTTTATTGGCGACTTTAGAAAATGGAGGAGCACCTTTGAGAGTTAACACATTCAATGAAACACCATATGCACTTCTTTGAATTTTATATTCTTAATTCTTTTCTTTAGCTCCCATGTGCCTGTGAAATTATTACTCATTTGAGACTATCTCAATAAAAATCCATTAATTCTAAATCTTCTTTAAGCGTTTTCTCAAATTCTTCCATCTTAGAATGTATCATTCATACTCTCTTATAATTTCATATTTATTGATTATTTTCTTTGTTGTTTTAATATCTTTAACATGAGCTTAATTTCAAAATAAATTTGTCACAATAAAATTATTTATGAATTCATTATTTAATTTCTCATTTTTCATGTGGACCTATTTATCTTTGTAAATTTGTCTTATTTGGTTAACTTCCACGAGTCTTTCATTTGTAAAATCAATTTCATCTCAAATATCCAATTCACATAATTAGAGCCAACCACAAAATTAGAGATTTCAAATAAGGTCATAGATAAAATAAAAAGAGCTCCCCAAGAACAAACACATAAGCTTAAAAATTAAAATCCCATGATTGTACACAATAAAAAATTCTTTGAACAAGGCCACAATAAAAATCCCCCTCAAAATCTGAGTGTACAGGGTTCAGGGGCCCCTACAAAACCTGGTTCTGCGGCCCTGTGGTGGCCTGTTTTGTTTGTTTGGCTCTGTCCTTTCAGTCTGGGCATTATTTCTGATCTTTCGCTCTATTTTGTGTTTCAGGAACCCTTCAAAATGTGTTTTACTTAATCAAAAAATTCTTTGAACAAGGCCACAGAGAAGCGAAGTTCCTGCTAAAATGTTGGAAGTGTTGCTTAAATTTTTTCACAAATTTAACTTTGTTGTCAAATTTCAATTTTTACAACTATATTTTTTGCACACATTTATATTGTAAGAAATAATAATGGAAGAGAAAAGGAACTTAAACAATCCAAGAGAGAGAGAGAGAGAGAGAGAGAGCCAAATCCAAGAGCATTCACCAAAATGAGCCAAAGACAAAGGATACAAGATGTTTTATAAGGTGAAAAGCAAAGAAAAACCCCTTTTGTGATATTATGAATGAGGCCATAACCTAAAGAGAGAGAGAGAAAAGAGAGAGAGAGAAAGAGAGCAAGATGCTCATTACAATAACTTCATCCTAGATCATTCTTCATTGTTGCATACTGAGAAATGAGAGAGGAGCATCTCTTAAATAGAGACGAGAGAGAGGAGTTAGAATGTAACTCCCAAGTCTATGAATGCCACCATTCATAAGTGTGTGTGACAAGTGTCAATATCCTCTTAAGGAGGAATAAACTAATTTCCTTATTAAAGGATTACATAAAATGAGTTGTCCTCCCACTTGGACTAGAGGAAAAAATACATGCAGGGATTCCATAGGAATCTCCTAATTAAATAAATAAATACAAGTAAAGATTAGATATTCTAACATCCCCCTTTAATCTTTACTTGGGGTGTTTACAACAAGGGGCATGAAACCCAATTTTTACAAAAAACTGCAACCTTGATCTTCAATATAAGGAAGAAATTGTGTTGACTTCAAGTTTGCAAGTGGTCTTTTAGAAACGTGATGTACAAGTAGATTTGGTAGATCCAAAAGAAGTGGATGAGCCCTTTGAATGTGTTCAAGTGGAATAATATGCACATCTTCAAGTAGTCTTGTGATTCATAGGACATGTCTAAATGAATTGATGTCTTTTATGTGCCTTGATGGATCACCTGAAACATAGAACAAGAAACAAGGCAACTATCCACAAGTAGAATTTCATCTCATATTCAAGTTAGTATAACTTTTGAAATTTGTAACATCAGAAGATAATTGTAAGGAAAATCTCATAGTGTAAACTGAGATAGAGGGTTAAAGATAAATGTAATTGTTCACCAAAATGCAATGGAGCTAACATGATATCAAGATTTAAACTAAATGCTCAAAGTTCCAAACTGAACAAGTTAGGTACGGAAGTATTTATCAATTCTCCCATGAAAAAATATACTAATACACAAATGACCACATACAAGGTCAACTAATGAAACTTGCATCAACATTGCATCAATCACATGGATATAGACAGTCCACTGAGGAGTTATCTCACTGTAAGAGAATGGGTTACAACACCACCACCTACATAACTCACGATCTAAGCAATGAAGAATGCAGTGCATTATCACATTAGTATATTAATCAACGAAATATGAGAGAGACAATGAGAAATTAGTAGAATATGTGACTCAAGCACCAAATTAACTTAAGATCCTGATTTTCCAAGCATCTTTTACTGTTGTGAACCATAATATTATGAGTAGTAACAACATATTGCCTTCAAGAAAATGTGAAACTGTAGGGAAACCCATGAAAAATTATCCTCTCATTGAGGAATAGAATAAATAACCATCCTCTCACTAAGGAACATAAAAAAGAATCATTCTCTCATTGAGGAACATAATAAAGAATCATCCTCTCATTGAGGAATATAATAAAGAACCATCCTCTCACTGAGGAACATAATAAAGAATTATCCTCTCATTGAGGAATATAATAAAGAATTATCCACTCACTGAGGAATAGAATGGAGGGAAAATCCATAAAAAGTAAGTGCACACCATTTATAGGATGGAGGGATACTCCATGGGTCCCTTCGAAGAATGAGACAAACATGAATCAACTATAACTGATGGGTCCGTCATAGTTAACTGTGATTATTGGGTACCCTGATGCAACTTTCAAGATGTAATAAAATGTATATTAACAAATGATATAAAACCATAAAATGCAACTATGTGCATGAAAAGATGCTATAAAAGAATAAATTGCAACTGTGTGCAAATAGATTGATAGCAAGTCAAGCTCATAAATAAAATTAGTAATGATACTCATGAAGGCAATAGTGTAAGATAAGCTCATAATCCTAAATAATGGGAGATAAATAAGAGATAAATGTAAGAGAAACATTAATGTTATGGATATCAGTTAGAAACTCTATTGAAGGTGAACATGAGAACTAATTTGAAATAGTTGATAGAAGATAATTACATGGTCATAAAGAAATTTATAATTGAAAATATCCAGAATAATATAGTAAACAAAATACTAAAGTCTATAGATTAAATAAAGGTATAATTAACAGTTTCAAATGAAATAAATTTTTTTTAAACAAAGCAAAGATGTAACGGTAAATAATATATAGAAATACAAAGTGTATTGTAGTTTAAAAAAAGTTAAACATAGGAATAATAAAGAAGCTTAACATTTGAAAAAAAATTAAATTTTTTGTTTAAAGTAAAGGCATATGTAAATGATTTCTAGATTCTGAGACGTCATATTTGCAAAAAGAGATTTAATACAGTAAATAACAGACAAATATTTACAAATGTTTAATCAATTCATTAACTCTACAAATATTTACTATTCTGTAGCTGGAGTTATGTCTCGCGGAGCTGGAGCTAGGGTTTTGGCGGGGGTTTCTGCGGGGGTTGTAGAGGAAGAAGTGGATGGAGGAGATGACAATGATGAATATGGGGAGATGGGCACAGGGGATCCTTGTATGCCTTGCATGCGGTTTGTGTCATGCTTGCAGGGGACCTCATTTTTGGGGTCTCTTTTCTTGTACCTCCTTTTCATAGGGGGGCCAAGAGGATGGAGACCATCACTTCTGATGGTCTTTGTGATGGGCGTTGGGAAGTGGGGAGCTCAGGTTTTATATCTTCTCTTTGTTTTGTTTCTGGCTCATATGGTGTTCTGATGTTGAGTGGCCCTTCTTTTGGAGTGGGGTGCAGATTCACGGAGAATAGGTTTAGACCTAATGGAAGTTATGCAAAGCCATATGAGATGCCTGAGGGTCAAGACTGCTATAAGGATTTATCTAAAGCAGTTGATGTTGCTAGTTTGGACTCCATCTGGGATGGCTTTGCCTATTTTTGTTCTGCTAGGTTTGTGACCTCTGTTCTTGTTTCACCCTTATTCATGGATGATTTCTCTTATAGGGTTGTTGGCCTAGATGTCTCCCTGTTGGGATTTTTTTCTTTGGTCATATTCTTCCAAGCCATACTCCTATAGAGATGGAGTATACCCCTATTAAGGTGGGGTTTTGTTTTTTTTCTTATTGCTGGTGGAGAATCTCTGTGCTCCTTCTCTATTCACCCTTCAGCCCTATTGAGGTGGAAGTCGCATAGCCTATGGAGGTGGTCTGTGTTTACTAGATGGAGTTCTATGGTGGGCACAAGTGGTCTTCGCTTTCCTTTAACTACATAATGGCTAGTTGGATCTGGCTGGGTAATGAGCGCTCTGTTGCTGTGGTTGAGTGGGATGTTTCATGGTGTTATTTTAATGTTGGGGGAATATCTTTGGTGGAGGCGAGCCTGTGGTCTCTTCTTCCCAGACCTCTCCCCAAGTGGGTTGTCACTGCAAGTATTCAAAGTGTTAATCTTTTTTATGTAGGAGCCCATGCTTTTGGGCATTAGACTTGATCGTAAAGTGGTGGATGAGGGAGTTTTCCCTCTTTTAGGTTCTTTGGGTATTTTTTCTTGCTGGTTTCTAGTAGGAGTTGGCAGATGGATGCTGAAAATTTTCAAGGGCCCATGCTAGTAGCTGGGAGTTTTCCTTTAAGGTTAGCAAGTTTTGGGGCTGGTCGTATTTTTGAGGTTTCTGGGTTCTATGTCAAAACCATGGATATAATTTTGGGGATATTTCAAACCCTTGTTAATCCTTCCCAATGTAAGGCCTCAGCCTTTCTTGTTGTTTTCTGGGAAGCTGGGTTGTTTAATGTTATATTTTTGTTAGCTATTGTCTGTGTGCTGGTCGGGGGTTGCTGGGTTTATAATGTCATTCCTTTACCAACATTTTTCTTTTGTGGGGTTTCAGATTCCCTCTAAAATCTACTTGTATAGGGTTTCTGGGGCCCCTTCAAAACCTACTTTTATCTTAATAAAAAATGTACAAAAATATGCAATGTAAAGTGATTTAATGCAATGTTACCTAGATGGTTTAACCCCCAAAAAATTTAAATTTAAAAAAAATGTAATTTTTTGTTTAAATGACAAAACAAAATTTTAATAAAAAATTTCAGAGATTTAACAATTGTTAAATTAAAATATAGTATATTTTAAAATATTATGAAATAATAAGTTATAGAAATAATATTTTAATATTTTGAATGATGGGATAATAAAAAAATTAAATTTTTATTTAAACTTTTTAAAATAATTGAATTTAAGTAATAAACATTAAAATGTTAATTGGATCAATACTATAGTATAGTAATAAGATGATTAAGAGACAAACTAATTAAAGAAAGGAATAATAAGTAATAATGAACCAAATTGGATAAGAATAGAGTTTGCAGGATAAGATACAAAGGTAGAGGAGTTAAAATTGCAGGTAGAATTATGGATTGAATGGCAGAGAGAGGGATAAAAAATTAGAAGAAAATGCTACCTCTAATTCTGCGCAAGGAATGATGAACATAAACCAAAGAATAAGAAGTTGTTACAAATGCTATTGCAATTCAGATTCTATTGGACATTTTGACACTGAAACTGATAGTAACTCTCCATTAGCAGCTCCACCATGATTATGAAGTAACTTGGTTTGAAAATATTTCTACAACAGCGGCGTTAGTGGTCTTTTCTTTAAAATACCTTGCCAATTTTTTACTATTATACTTTTAAAACTATAGTTGCGTAACATTTTACTTCTGACAAATTGAACTTGCTCAGTGTTTTATATACTACGCAGATTAATGAGGAGTGATGTCTGTGAAGGGAGTGAATCCAAATGTGAAACATTTTTGTCTAACAAAAAAACATGATGAGAATTAAGTGTTGCGCATAAAGAGAAGGCAACTTGGGAAAACTCTGTGCAATGAAGAGAAGAGGATAAAAAGAAAAAAGTCTAAAAGAAAACTTACACAGGGAGAAGGTAAGCAACTGAGCTACGTGGGAAGAGGGAGAGGGAGAATATTATGCAGTGAGGAGAGTGAGAAATAAAATACCCAAAAAATTAAATGTTTAATTTGGGAGAGAGAATGCTGCAAATAAAAGTTTTATTTGAATAACACTGAAAAAAGAAATGTATCATAAATTCATACAGACAAAGGTATACCAACCAACAATAAGACATAGAATAACATGAATAAAGAAGAATTAAAGGGTACTAAAATAAAGTAAATGGAAGCTAAAATAAATGATAGAAGAGATAAAAGGATACTTAAAAAATGACTCCCAGCTAGGAGAGAATGATGATTTAGGCTAAGCAGATAATGAACAATGTTAAATGAAGTAAAATCCCTAAATAAAGAAAGATGCCAGCAATGAGAATAGATAATTGGCAGAGATACCACGAGACATTATTAAGGTTGAAGGAAAATTTATGGAAATAAAAATCAGAGAATAGTAGTGTGATAATGAATGCAGGCGCAATACAGATAGAATTTTTAAAAAAATTTAAAATTTTTGAAGCACAGAGACATTAAAAATATAATTGGACAATTACAAGCTGAAATAATGAGCAAAAATGAAAAAATCTCCAAATAGAAATGATTGAATTGCAAGAGATGTTGGGCAAAGACTGACTTGATGCTAAAATTGCAGTTAAGATTAAATGAAGCTAAGAATAAAGAAGTTGAAAAAAATAAAATTGGATCAGAAAAAAATGAATTCAATGAAGAAATAGTGGGAATCCACAAAGATATTGTCACTATCCATGGTGAGATGGTACTTCTCGAAAACTATAATGCTCTCAATTTTACAGGATTGGTGAAAATTTGGAAAAAATATAATAAAAGAACTGGTGCACTGCTATGTTTACCATTTATTCCAAGTGTTCTTCAACAACCATTTTTCAGGACTGAACTATTTCCAAAGCTTGTAAGGGAATATGGGGCCAACCTTTAGAGCATCTCCCCATCGATTCCTTTGGATAATGTTGGAGTTGATACAAATGAGCCAGGACAAGGATCAAATTTACAACAAACATCCTAAGCAAGAATATGCGACTATACCTTGAATTTTAAGGCAGGTATTTAGCATAGAAACAAAGGTTGTGATTTACTTCTACTGTATATATTTTCTTTTGAGATAAGAAAAGAAGAGGGAAGGTACTACTTAGAGAGAAGCAATGAAAGGAGAGATATAGAGCTACCCAAAGCCCTTGGGTAATTTTCTGTTATATACTTGCAAAAAAAACCCAAACCATCTGAAGAATAAATATTAAATCAATATTGAAACAAACAAATACATATCCATCAAATACATCAAAGAATTCTCTTGAAAAGATGGAAAAATAAATTGCGTAATATTTCAATAATTTGTCACTTCTCCTAAATGGGCACGAAATTTGCAGAACTCCCCTGCGTGAGACCAAAATGGGCTCATTCTGCACAAAATTCATATCTTAGTTTTGCGAGATTCGTTTCCATTTTTCAATAGTGTCCAAAAAAAATGGGCAATACTTCTTTAGGCCCCATTTGTTTGGGGAATTGGAATTTGACTCAAAACCTTATTATCACAAAATCAGGTTTTGAAATCCCGGTTTTGCATCTTGGGGAATTGGAATTTGACTCAAAACCTTATTATATCAAAACCAGGATATGATTTCTAATTCCATCTATTAGTAGGAAGATGATGCCACTCATTCTGGTGTCTAAACCTGGTTTTACTTGACAAATCCAGAATTGCAATTTAGAGAAATAAACAGCGGATTTGCAAAAATGAGAAGTGTCACTCCCAAAACCGGGAAGTGTCACTCCCAATTCCTGCAAACAAACGGGGCCTTAGTGAAAAATCTGAATTGAAAAATGGGGCATGGTAAGGTTTGCCAAGGATAAAGGAGATAGCGGTCTAAATAGATAAACAAAGACTGATAAAAAAAGATTAATAGAGATATTGTTAATAACGGAGGTTTAAATAATGTCTGATTAATAGAAGCCTGCAAGATAACTTAAAAATAAGATATAGAGTTTTAAAATCATGCAAGCAAAGATATATTATCTTGCAACCAAACTGTTAATAAAAATAGTGATAGATCAAGGAGGTGTATGCATGCATAGTACATAAATCTGAGATATTATAATGTATATTCTGCAAGAACCAAAAATGCAAAAGACAAGATATGTAAAGATTGATTAGATGAAACTTGAACAAACGAGAGAAATATGTTACACCTTGCAGTCTCCCGATAGAGACTACAGCCATAAACATGAAGATTTTAAACAAAGATAACAAGATAGAAAAAAAATCTACTCTACTCTATGGGGACAAGCCAGCCAAGATGGTTAGAAAAAAAAATTAAAGGAGATCTAATAGAAATCCTGCAATCACAAGTATTATCAACATGTGGATGAGTTATGTAATGGCATAAGCTTCTTTTCAAACTCTAATATTGTAAAAAATATAAGATTTGTAAAAATATAGATTAGATAAAAATATCCAAACAAAGAGTGCTCCATGAATGGTAACCTCCGACACCTTTATGCTCAAAACGAGGATTAGTAAGCTGCTCTGATACCATGTAAGAAATAATAATGGAAGATAAAATGAAATTAAACAAGAGAGAGAGAGAGAGAGAGAGAGAGAGAGAGAGAGTCAAATCCAAGAACATTCACCAAAATGAGCCAAAGACAAAGGAGACAAGATGTTTTATAAGGGGAAAAGCAAAGAAAAACCTCTTTTTTGATATTATGAATGAGTCCATAGCCTAAAGAGAGAAAAGAGAGAGAAAGAGAGCAAGATGCTCCTTACAATAACTTCATCCTAGATCATTCTTCCTTGTTTCATAGTGAGAAATGCGAGAAGAGCACCTCTTAAATAGAGATGAGAGAGATGAGTTAGAATGTAACTCCCAAGTCTATGAATGCCACCATTCATAAGTGTGTGTGACAAGTGTTAATATCCTCTTAAAGAAGAATAAACTAATTTCTTTATTAAAAGAATTACATAAAATTAGTTGTCCTCCACTTGGACTAGAGGGAAAAATACATGCAGAGATTAGAAATCTCCTAATTAAATAAATAAATATAAGTAAAGATTAGATATTCTAACATATATTATGTATTATGCTTAACAAATAAATTAGATACTTTTAAAATCTCAGTTTAATATTGATATAAATATAATTATAACATAGAATAATGCACATATGAATATAATTATGTTATAATAAATATAATTTAATATAAATATAATATTTAATTTAAAATAATATAATAACATAACAAAATTTAGCATAACATAATATAAATATAAATATAAATATATAATATTTAACATTACATATATATAACATTGAATAATATATAAATATAAAATAATAATAATATAAAATAAAATTAATATAAATATAATTTTAAATATGAAAAAGTAATATAATAATATAAGTATAATATAACATAAAATAATATATAAATCTATTATAAAATGATATGAATATAATATTTTAAATATAAATATGAAAAAAGAGATAAACAAAAATTAAAATTTTAAAAATCAATTCTTAATAAAAAACCTAAACCCTTTGTATTTTTTAAAATCAATACTAATAAAAACCTAAAATATTTCTAACATTTTTAATATCTTATTATTATTGTACTTGTCGTAGCAATACTATTGCATTCACTTGTACCAATTAGTGAATTAATTTTCACCAATTAAAACACTTTATTTTTTTTTGTTTTGAAAATAATCATAGTATCTATAAAATTTCAATTTATATTTTTAAATTTTTCTCAATAAAAATTTAATTATTTCAAATATGATTGGTTCAAACAAATTTGGGTTATAAAACCCCTTTTTCAGGAAAGACTTATGCAATTTTCTAATATTTTACAGAAGATTACTATTTCTTATACTTAAAAAAAACATTTTATATTTTAAAAAATATTCATATTTCTTAATATTTTTTTTAATATTTTAGAACACCAATCTTTCTTAATGATTCCCTAAGTTTTAAGTAGCCTAATATTTTTGAAATTTTTAGGAAGACTAATATTTTATAACAATTTCTTATGTTATAGGGAATTAATATTTCTTTGACTAATTATTAAATAATTATAATATTTTTATTACAATGTACTATAACGACAAGTACACGCCACCACGTGGCACTTGTTCAAATTATATCTACAAGTATAAATGTTGTGGATGTAAAGTGACAAAGGCAAACCCACTCCTACCCTTCCATACTTTAAAGACATTTTAACATTTTTTCTTAATAATTTAAGTGAGTCAGAGAAAAGAGCTCATATGCTAAATTATTTTGGCCTATGAGAATGAAGAAAATTAATTTTAGAAATTTGAAATGTTAAATATTTTACTTTTTAAGTTTATAAAATATGTGAAAGCTATATTATTATAAAAAATAGTGCATTTTGATTGGTTCAAATTAGGATATTTAATCACCTGTTAAGTTTTGGTGGTTGCCTATAGTTCTAGTCTTGCGACATAAAAAATTAAACCCCACCAACAAGTACAATAAAATTTGTGGCTGAGGGCAAAAACAACCAACCCACACCAAAATTTGTATGGTTACAAAGATGAGATTCCCAACAATATACAATGAAATTTGTGCGACTAAAAAAGACCCAACTAAGACATATAAATAGCATCTATATGATTAAAAAGATGCGATTCCGACTAACACAATAAAATCTTCATGCTATTTTACCTTAATATTACCTTCTCAAAATTAAAGAGAAAAAATTTGAGACTTATAGTAGAGTTATCATTATTAAATTACCTCATTGATATCAGACTTATTTCTTTTTAATTTGAAATAAAAAATTTATAATATTAGAAATTTGAAAAAAAATAAAATATAAAGCCAAAAGCCAAACTTCAAAATCTCAGTAAGCCTTTTAATATGTTTGTCATCATCATGAGTATCAATTAAAAAGAAAAAAAATCATCTAATTTGCTGTCTTTACATTCGTGCAACTCAACAATGTTGAAAGCTTGTCCAAATGAATAAGATAAACCACTTGTCACACAAAACTACTCATAGAAGCTACTTATATAGGCAATCAAATTATACAGCCTAAAATGCACAGATATACGTATACACTGTAGTACACACCTCCTCTAATCTATTTTTCAAACTCCTTGTAAAATCTCACAAGCACAAACGCTTAACTCTGCCACTACCTATACACTGCTATAAATACGCTTACAATAACTGGATAGAAACGTTATTAAGTTTCAAAAGCCAAAGTTAGTGTCCATTCGGTCCTGTTTAATATTAACCAACCAGGACAAAACTTGGCTCATACTTGGACGCTCCTCTGACCTTTCTTTTGTGCACAGCAACGACAGCTTCAACAAATTGATTATCTTCTCTCTTTGCCTTTCGGACATGTTCTCCGCAAGTGCTGGATCAACTAGCGGAACTACACTCTCACCATTCATACCCACTTCTACCCACTCACGCAAGTTCACTTTTTCACCGCCCTCAGAAACCAGACCTATACTTGGTCTCCTGCGACTCATTATCTCCATCAGGATCACCCCAAAGCTGTAGACATCGGCTTTGGAACTCGCCTGCTGCTCATCTATAACTGCAATCTCTGGAAATACACGACGAATATCAATCTCTACCCTATACATCAATAGAACTTTGTGAACAAAAGTTATAATTGTGTTGTAATATTGCTATCAAGATTCAACTGTGTACTTTTTGAGTCAAATTCATTGATCCATGTTTCATAAATAGTGGTTCACAAGAATCCATTTGTCATGAGAATAAATGATCCATGTTTCATGAGTAGTGACTCACAAGAACTTGTATCTCATCAGAATGAATGAAACACTTAGCACTCGTTGCATTTAGGTGAAGGTGAAGCAATGAGAGGTCACCCATCCCATTACTACTCCAGATCAAGCACACTTCACCACTGAGTTTCCTCCAAGGTTAAGTCCACTTTGCTTGCAACCCCGTTTGCTTAACCTTGGGGAAACCATGTTGTTAGAGACGCATGAGCTGGAGTAGTACCAGGATGACCCATTACGAAAGTCCTAATACTTCACCTAGATTCAATGATTGCTAAGTGTTCTATTCATTCTCATAAGAGATGGGTTCTTGTGAACCACTACTTCTGAAATATGATTCAACTACACAATTGAATCCTAATAACAATATCATAATTTAACTTACCAAAAACTACACAGATTCAACACAGTTGAATCTTAATAGCAATATCACACTTCTACTTACCGTCGAAAAATATCTCCTTCTAATGAAAGCTATAAATTTTACCTGGTGCTATGTACCCAATGGTTCCCTCAGAAACTGCCATGCTCTCTTGCTGGAGATGACTCCATAGTATGGCAGCAGTGCCATAATCACTCACACGGACTTCGTAGCCCTCGTCCAGAAGAATATTGGTAGGCCTTAAATGGCAATGGACGATAGGAGAGCCACATAAATTGTGCAGATAAACTAATGTCTGGGCTGCGGTTATGATTATATTAAGACGCTTCATCAGATCCAACGGCTCCTGGACACCATGAATGGCCGTATCCAGATTTCCGTTGGGGACATACTTTGTAACCAAGGCCACAAACTGCTCACCTGGCCAAGAACTTCCCATAACTTCCACCAGATTGCGATGACGAATGCGACTTAATACATACAGGTCACTATTCAAAAACTGTTCCAACTTCATTGAATACTCTGGATTCAACATTGAATTCTCTAAATTCAATATCTTGACAGCGACCCACTTTTCGCTATCTGAAGCAAACATTTGGAAAAAAGTGTCAACACCTTTGTAAACCGTGCTGATTTTGCCGCTTCCAATAATGTTGTCAGCATTGAACGTATCGGTTGCTTCCTCCAGAGACTGCTTTGAATATTTTGCGGCCTGTCCTGCTGATTTTACTGAGCCGGTCCGGCATGTCTGAGCAGGAAACTTGAAAAACTCCAAATCCAGCTGCTTCCTTTGTCTCCCCCTCTTCTTGTGCCACACGCGTAAGAAGCTTATCAGCAAACAAAGCAACAAAAAAGCTGCAACTACCGAGGCAGCAACCAGGGCTTTATGTCGCATGCTGTGATGAGAATGGATAGGCGCTCCTTCAGGGACAGCACCACTTACTAGGATCACCGTGAATATCAGCAAGGGGTAATAAGAAAGGGTTAATGCCATGATTTCTGCAATAAAACTTACGACGGACTGAATATATAGATATTTGGCTTCTCTAACTTCAGAGCAGCCCTACTTTGGAGATATCTTTGAATTACTAGCGAAAGATGGCTTTCTCTTGTGACCGTCGATCCAAAACTGTACAACGCGAGATCGACCGCACATTTGGCACCCAACATGCTTTTGCTATGCCAGAGTATTACAGCTTTGCTCTGGTGTACTGAAATTCTTTGTACATAAGGGTAAGCTCAACGTTGTATCACTGGATTTACTTTATACCTGAAAGACGTGTATAGCGTTCAATTTACTTTTACTTTAAGATAAAGCAATCGAGAAAAAAGAAACCCACAGAATCACAATTAAGATAAAGCAAAATCAAATGTGTAGAAAGAGAATGAGTGGAGGCTTATGTATAAATCTCTGTACCAAATTGCCTGAGTGAAGTAAATTTGATGAAACCACAAAAGAGTAAACAAGAATAAGACATTTTAGGGCTAAAATAAACAGTAGCCTAGAGATGGCACATAAAAAGACAGAAAGCTGACTGCACTCTTGTACAATCCACATTGACAACCATCATAAGCTTTAAATATGATCCTCGTATCTACCTTTAAATATTGACAAATGTGTAGAAAGAGAATGAGTGGAGGCTTATGTACCATACTGCAGGTCAGGTTAGTGATAATGATGTATAAATCTCTGTACCAAATTGCCTCACTGAAGTAAATTGGATGAAACCACAAAAGAATACGATTTTTTAAACTTTCCTATGATGCTGCCGCGTAAACAAGAATAGGACATTTTAGGGCTTAACTAAACAGTAGCTTAGAGATGGCACAGAAAAAGACACAAAGCTGAGTGCACTCTTGTACAATCCACATTGGCAACGATCATAGCCTTTACACATGATCGTCGTATCTGCCTAAATCCGTAGGCCGTACAATCCCAGTGAAATCTTATCTGCTAAGAATATAGCGTGTTGAGTATGTAAAGCATTTTCTTTTAACTTTATCTATTTTACTGATATAAAGAAAGAAAGAGTACGTTCTTGTAAATCGTGACTGCTAGACTGGAATTTGGTTGCTTGTTACGCCGTAGGCGTTTCCTTCTGGTAAAGCCCCAGCCAGTTTTTTAGATCAATGGTTCGTAGTCTTCGAGAGGGGAATGACTACCATTCAAATCATCTCTACTGTTCATTTTGCCTTAATTTCTATTGGTTGAAATAGTTTGATGTGAGCCCATCGAGCCAGCCACGTGGTTGATGGTACATATGTTGACTTCTTCAGGAATCTGCGTTCATCAATTTCCCCAAGCCAAAATATGAAATTGGGCATAGGGATCTTATTGACGTATAGTGCTGAGTTATGCAACTTAAAAGTCTTGCAATTGGCGCTTCATTGTTGTTCAAGAACCGCTACTTTTATGCCTTTAATGGGACATGTAAGCCACTCACTGTAATTTCCATGTGAAGCAGCATTGTTAGGGAACTACCACGAATTCTTTGCTTCCATATTTCCGATGTTCGCTCCATCTTTTAATGGACAAACTTTGTTTGGCGTAAGTGCGAAAAAATCGCATTTTGTCATGAATGACGGAAACTTTGCCACGACATTAACGAGGTCCCATTTTCTCAGAGATTTGAAGATAGCAGCAACCGACTGGACTATTGCGCATGGGCCCAAGGCAGGGTATGCAAAACACTAACGCGGTCGAGCTGAACAAGTATATAATCAATCCCCTGCTAATTCAGTCTTTATTCCCAATTTCGCGCATTGGAATCCATTCAGAATTAATGTAATCAGCTTTAAGTTCCAATCATAAAC
>MU225431.1:2275490-2292854 GCA_018584345.1 Thuja plicata
AGCAAGAGAAAAGGAGAAGGCGACAACCAGAAGACCAATGACTCAAAAAAAAGAACACAAAGAACTAAAGGACTAAGGGAGAAGACAAAAGAACCAAAAAAATAAGGAGACAAAGGACTACGAAAAAATGAGACCACAAAGAAAACCAAGAGAACAAGAGAAAAAAGAAGAAAGAGGGGGCAAGGGGGGAGGAGTAAGGAAGAGGATGAAAGGAGGAAAAATATGGGGGAGGGGCGAGGGAGAAAGGGGAAGGAGGGGTGGGGGGATGAAAGTTGNGGAAGGGGAGGGGGAGTTGGAGGGGGGATGGGGTTGGTTGCAGAGGTGGACTAAAACAGGGTGTCAGGGATAAATTGTATGTTTAAGCGTGTTTGTGTGTAAAATTTTAAATTGAAGTGTGGAAGGTTACTAGAATGTTTTGTGTGGAAAATTTAGATTATTTTGAATTAGCAAATGAGAAAAATTTGTATTATCTAAAAATGAACCAATTTAAATACAAGTGTATATTAATATTTTGTATGTTTATCTATATAGTGATTAATGTATGGGATGAGGCTATTGGTAACAAGAGAATTGTCAAATTTGTAATTTTTGATTTCATATAGTTAAAATTTGTTGTTGTTGGTTGGAAAATAAAGTATTAAAATAGTTAGAGTACGTTGATTTGTAATTAAGCTATTTAGTTCGAGTAGGTAGAACATGTTGCAATTTAGAAAAATGGTTGAAATTTTGTGGTAAGAATATGATGAATAGTTATTTTGAGGTAAGGATGAGCAATTTCAGCAATTTGAAGTTGAGAATAAAATCATGGAGCTATGAGTAACATAAAATATTTAAAAATTTGTTCTACTATTTTATTAGAGTATGTATAGGTCGTGGACTAGTCAATGACAATTATGTAGCATACGAGGAATTAGAGAATGTTTCAAATTTAGATTGTTTATATTGTCTAAAAGGGCCAGTTGATTGGAACAGGGAGAGTTGTCATAGAATGGTGTTGCCAATACAAATGATTGATCAAATCATGATAGTCTAGCCAATCTAATCTTGTTAGATGCCTTAATAAGGTTTGAAGAAGCCATGGAGTCATTTTCATGAATTGAAGCCATTGTAGTGGTACTAAAGCTGTATGAAATGAAAGATACATATTCCCATAAAGTATGAATCATACTGGTGCAGGAGCACCCCAGAGAAGCTAGTCAGTTGGTTATCTCATGTTGATTTTGGTATGAGAAAGTGTCAAAGATCCTCTTGAAGGGCACTGTAATTAGATAAGGTCATGTGGACCAAGTGTGGTGTGAGGTAGTTCTTAGTTTGTGCTCTTTGCTAGGTTAAAGTACTTCAAATTGGCTCATTAAATGCACTCTACTTGATAATGTTGTCAAGTGACAAGTTGATGTTTTTCATGTCTTTAGGGTCCTATGATGCCCTAAAAGGTTTAACTAAGGTTAGAAAGGTCGGATTAGTGTTAAAACACTTGGAAAGTGCAAAATTGCAAAAGATGTAAAAATGTTGCTATGCAACATTTGCAATATTTCAAAAGTTGTTGACAACATTGGGTTGTCTTAAGGTTTTCATTGTCTAAGTTGGATTAGGTTGGTCCAAAGGCTTAGAAATGTGAGCTAGGCTATATATGCTCATAAAAACCCTAATTTGAGGGTTGGAAGTCATTTGTACGGTACTGAGTTTTGTAGCACAAGAGTTTTTTTTTGACAGAGCAGCAGATTTGAAGAAACAGTGTTAATTTTTGTTGTGCATGGATTAGTTTTAGGACTATGACCATTGGAGATCATTTCTAAGCATTTTTTAGAGTGTTTTCAGTTATTATTTTGTTTTTTAGTTACCTTTCCTTTGCATTTTGTACATACTTTGTGTTTGTACAGTTTACTGTCCAGTTTTGACAGTGTTGCAAAGACGTGGACCTAGATCCACTTCCCACCGTATATTTTGTATGGACTATTGGGGATGGATACTAGGGTCCTTGAGCTTCAAGACTCCACAAGATGGAGCTCTGGAAGTGAGTGCACCTATTTTTAAAGTCTTGCCCTAGGCGAGCTGTGGATGAAGCCCGGCTAGGAAGATTTTGTAAAAGAGCCTATAAGTTGTAGGGGGAATGAGTTCATGAACCAAGAAGGCCATGAATGGGATGGTATGTGTTTTTCAGGTACTCAAGAACAAGGAGGAGTGCCCAAGAAATCATATTTCCAATTTTTGAAGCCAAAGACCAAAGACTGGTCTAAAACTGAACGAAAAGCTCTATTTCTGAGATAGGGTGTACAGACAGAGTTGGGACCTAAAACCAAGAAAATATTGGAGGTCTAGTATCATATGTTTGAATTGCCAAAACACATTTGGGGGTTCTTTGAGAAGGTTCACCTGAAAATGCAAATTCCTAAATTGTAGGAGGCCTAATTGGTGAAAAAGGCTACAAGGCCTAAAAGATAGGAAACTAGTGATCGATGGAGAAAGGATTGAACTTGGAAAGTTAAGACCCAATTTTGGAGTCATTAATGGAGTTGAATGAAGCCCCTAACCTCCTGCAATATAAAATTTTGATTAAGGCTTAGAGAACATAGATGAGGAAGTGTTCTTGTGGTGAAGAAATATGAGAACCTAACAAGATAGGAAGATTCTTGGTGAAGGGAAAGAAGTGGTTCTTTCAAGGTGTTAGAGGGTGGATTGAGGAAACCCTAAGAGGTCCTAGGGGTGACCTAAGTTTAAGTTCAAGACAACTTAGGAGGTAGCTAGGAGTCTCCCTAACAGAGTGGTATCAGAGCATAGGTTCAAGATTTGGGATAAGAGGTGTTGCAGCAAGTGAATGTTGTAGACCATTGAATCAAGTGAAGAGTCAAGTGCATCTAGAAAGATGGTGACCAATGGTGAATTTTCCAAGAAGGTTGAAGAATAAGAAGAGGACAATAGATTTCTAAGATAAAGATTGAGTCAATTAGAGCAACTCTTAGGAGAAGTCCAAGACAAGGCAGATAGAGTGAAGGACAAGATAGACCAAAAAGAAGAAAAAAAAGCTAAGGAGAAGGAGTTGGACTTAGAGGAAGAAGCACCTACTCCTAACCCGATCTTACCAAAAGAACCCTTCCTAAAGGCACTCAAGGCCTTAAGTGGAAAATCTTTGGAGGGTGTGCCAATTTTTAGTGGACAAATGGATGTTGATCTAGTTATGGATTGGATAGACAGTCTTGAGAATCACTTTGAATGTGATGGTGTGACATATGCTCAAAATTTAAAGGTGGCTAAGTCTAGGTTGAGAGGACCAGCACTTACCTGGTGGAAGTATGTTCAGACTGAGAGAGAGAAAGAGGGAAAGAACCCTATTGTTACATGGAAGGGTGTGTTAGCTAAGCTGAAACAGACTTATCTACTTAATGATTATGAAGTGCAGATGCATAGGAGGAGACAAAACCTCAAACAGAAAGACCTAGATGTTCAAGCATATACCGAGGAGTTCCAAAAGTTATGCTTAAGGTCTAAGATAGTGGAGGATGAGTCTATCAGATTGGCTAGATTTCAGAATGGACTCAAATGGTCTTATCCAAGAAGAGATGAGTCTCACTACCCTAACAAGTGTGAGACAATGCTATCAAATGGCTTTAAAGATAGAAGAAAAGAGAAAAAGAAAATATGATCAGACCTCAAGGGGAAGAGTTAGAGGAAAAGAAAACAAAGGACATAGGGGTAGCTTTGCAGGCAGGGGTAGTGAGTATAGGTCTCAAGGAGAAACAAAATTGACTGAGATAGTCAATGAAACCAGTGGAAGAGGAAGTATGAATAGAGGCAGAGGTTTCCAAGGTGTAGGAAGAGGCATATTTGGAGGTTCAGGCAGAGCCTCACACTTTGAAAATATGAAATGTTTTCATTGTAATCAACTAGGCCATCTAGCCTATAGATCATGCCCTGAGAAGGCTTCTAGTTCACATGGTGAGAAGAGGGTAAATTATATAGCCTAAGAAGAGACTAACAGTACTAAAGATCCTGAAATTAACCTTGATTCAGAGAGTGGGGAGAATCTAATAATTAAGAGGATACTTATTAAAGAGCCTGTTAAAGAGGAAGCTAAACAAAGGAGGGCACTTTCAGAGTGAAGTGAAAAATACTTGGCAAAGTTTGCAGGATGATCATAGACTCAAGTTCTATTGATAACATCATCTCAGAGGAGGCAGTCAACAAACTAGGATTAACCAAGATACCTCATACAAACCCCTATAGAGTCACATGGTTGAATAAGGGACAACATGTTCTTGTAAATGAGAAAGCATGGGTTGATTTTTCAATAGGCAAATATGTGGATAGAATCTTGTGTGATATACTCCCAATGGATGTATGCCACCTACTTTTAGGTAGGCCATGGTAGTTTGATAGGAAGACAATTCATGATGGAGAGAATAACTCTTATTCTTTCAAGAAAGATGGGGTCACATATAGAATTCAGTCACTCATGGATGATGAGGGATCTACATCAGCAGGACCTAATGTCTTATTACAAGGAGGTAAGGAGTACATGCAAGGTGTAAAGAATGGAGAAGGAACACACTATGCTATCATGATTAAGCCTAGTGAAGAGAAGACGGTGGAACAAGCACCATTACCAAAGGAAGTGCAGGAGTTATTGAAGGAGTTTAAGGACATAGTTAGTGATGGGTCACCTGCAATGTTACCACCTCCTAGAGCCATATGTCATTAGATTGACTTTATACCAGGAGCATCTCTACCAAATAAAGATGCATACAAGGTGACTCCTGACCAAAACAAGGAGATAGCTAGACAAGTCCAAGAAATTTTGGACCAAGGTCTAATTAGACAAAGCATTAGCCCATGTGCAGTACCAGTGGTTCTAGAATCAAAGAAGGGAGGTAAGTGGAGGCTTTGTACAGATTCAAGGGAAATTAATAGGAACACTATAAGGTACAGGTTTCCCATTCCTAGGATTGAATATCTTATGGATTGTTTGGGAGGAGCAAGGTACTACACCAAGTTGGATTTGAAGAGTGGGTACCATCAAATCAGAATTAAGGAGGGGGGTGAATGGAAAACAACATTCAAGACTACATAAGGGCTCTATGAATGGTTGGTAATACCCTTTGGACTTAGTAATGCTCCAAGAACCTTTATGAGGTTGATGAATGAAGTGTTGAAGGACTACATAGGTAAATTTGTAGTTGTGTACATTGATGATATCCTAATTTTCAATAAGATCAAAGAGGAACACCTCCAACATTTGTAGATTGTGATGAAGAAACATCATGAGGAGAAGTTGTCCATTAATTTGGAAAAATGTGAATTTATGAAGCAAGAGATGATCTATCCTGGTTTTGTGGTGTCTCAAGGAACCTTGAAGATGGATCCTAGAAAAGTTGAAGCAATACTAAACTGGCCTACCCCTACATGCAACACTGAGGTAAGGAGTTTCAATGGACTTGCCCAATTTTATAGGAAGTTCATTAGAGGTTTTAGTGAGATATGTGCACCAGTCTTAGATACAATTAAAGGTGGAGTGAAAACTAAGTTCAAGTGAACTCCAGAGGCTGGTAAAGGTTTTGTGTGGTTGAAAAAGAGAGTGGCTACACAACCTATTTTGGTTTTGCCAAATTTTGATAAGTTGTTAACCCTTGAATGTGATGCAAGTGGCATAGATGTTGGGGCAACATTGAACCAAGAGAATAGGCCATTTGCATTTTATAGTGAAAAGTTGAATGAGGCTAAGAAGAGGTATTCTTATTATGACCTAGAGCTATATGCATTGGTGCAATCCTTGAGAAAGTAGAGGCACTATTTGTTATCAAAAGAATTTCTGGTTTACACTGACAACAAATATTTGAGCTTTATCAATTCTTAGGAGAAGTTGAGCAATAGACATCTCAAATGGATGTAATATTTGTAGGCCTATACCTTCACTATAAAACATAAGAAGGGACATTTGAATAAGGTAGTTGATGCTTTGAGTAGGAGACTCTTGACAGTCCAAGAGGTACAACTACAAAGTATAGGCTTAGAGAGTTTCAAAGAGCTTTATGAAGGAGATGAAGACTTCTCAGAAGAATACAATGTATGTAAAGACTTCAAAAACCATTTCCATAGTCAATTTGTAGACTATAATATTTAGAATGATCTCTTGTTTAGAGGAGGATATTTATGTATTCCTAAAGGATCTATGAGGGAGAATGTTATCCAAGAAAAGCACAATGGGAGCTTAAGTGGACATTTTGGCCTAAAAAAAACACTAGAACTAGTGCATAGGTTCTATTATTGGCCTAAGATGCAGAAGGACATCATGAAGTATGTAGAGTAATGCTTGGTTTGTCAAAAAGCTAAAGGTATCTCATCTAATGTAGGTTTGTGTCAACCCCTACCCATTCCTAATAGGCCTTGTAAATGTATTAGTATGGATTTTGTGGTTGGCTTGCCTAGAACCAAGTCTGGTTTAGACAGTTATTTGTGGTAGTAGATAGGTTTAGCAAGATGAGTCACTTCATTTCTTGCAAAACCACTCATGATGCCAGTCATATTGCACACTTGTTCTTTAAAGAGGTGGTACGGATTCATGGCTTGCCCCTAAGCATAGTATCTGATAGAGATGTAAAATTTATGGGTCATTTTTGGAAGACCTTGTGGACAAGGTTAGGAACTAACCTATCATTTGGGTCAGCCTACCATCCCAAAACTGATGGTCAGACTGAAGTTATTAACAGAGTGCTGGGTAAATCTCCTTAGATTCTTGACAAAGGAGTATGGAGTGATGTGGGATCAGTTGTTACCACAGGCATAGTATGCCTATAATGACAGTGTTAATAGGACAACAGGAAAAAGCCCCTTTGAAATAGTTTATGGGCTACACCCTAGAGGTGTGTTGGAGTTAAGACACTTGGAAAATGAAGAAGGAAGGAGTACATATGCAGAAGACTTCACTTAATCAATGAAGGAGGTTCATGACCAAGTGAAGAAGCAGCTCCAAGAGGCTACACAAAAACTAAAAGCCAAAGTTGATGAAGGAAGAAGAGATATTCAGTTTGTTGTGGGTGATCTTGTGATGGTGCATCTTAACACATCTAGGTTGAAGAAGGGAGTCCCCAACAAACTTCAAATGAGGAGGATAGGTCCTTGTAAGATTCTAGCAAAGTATGGATGAAATGCTTATAAAATAGACTTGCCATCAGACTTGGCAATGTCTCCTATTTTCAATGTGAAGGATTTGCTACAGTATAAAGGGCCTACACCAGTACCAACTGAATCATATTCAGACAGACAAGCAATAACACAAGATGTTCAGATTTCCCATGCACCTAAATCAATGGCTGTGAAGATTTTAGACTCTAGAGTGAAGAAAAAGACCAGGTAGGGAACTTACATGGAGCATGTCATTAAGTGGGAAGGAAATTCAGAAGCTAAAGCTACTTGGGTAGCTGAGAATGAATTCAAGAAGTAGGGAGTTGATCCTAAGCTCCTGTCCCCAGAGGGGACTTAAGTTCTTCGCCTTGGTAGTATGGTGCAGGAGCACCCCTGAGAAGCCAGTCAGTTGGTTATCTCATGTTGATTTTGGTGTGAGAAAGTGTTAAAGACCCTCTTGAAGGGAACTGCAATTAGATAAGGTCATGTGGACCAAGTGTGGTATGAGGTAGTTCTTAGTTTGTGCTCTTTGCTAGGTTAAAGTACTTCAAATTGGCTCATTAAATGTACTATACTTGATAATGTTGTCAAGTGACAAGTTGATTTTTTTCATGTCTTTAGGGTCCTATGATGCCCTATAAGGTTTAACTAAGGTTAGAAAGGTCAGATTAGTGTTAAAACACTTGGAAAGTGCAAAATTGCAAACAATGTAAAAATGTTGCTATGCATCATTTGTAATATTTCAAAAGTTGTTGACAACATTGGGTTGTTTTAAGGTTTTCATTGTCTAAGTTGGATCAAGTTGGTACAAAGGATTAGACACGTGAGGTAGGCCATATATGCTCATAAAAACCCTAATTTGAGGGTTGGAAGTCATTTGTACGGTACTGAGTTTTTCAGCACAAGAGTTTTTTTATGACAGAGCAGCAGATTTGAAGAAACAATGTTCATTTTTGTTGTGCATGGATTATTTTTAGGACTGTGACCATTGGAAATCATTGCTAAGCATGTGTTAGAGTGTTTTCAGTTATTAGTTTGTTTTGTAGTTACCTTTCCTTTGCATTTTGTAAATACTTTGTGTTTGTACAGTTTACTATCTAATTTTTACAGTGTTGCAAAGATGTGGACTAGCTCCACTTCCCACTGTAGATTTTGTATGGCCTCTTATGGATCGATAATAGGGTCCTTGAGCTTCAAGAATCCACAAGCACCTATTTTTAAAGTCTTTCCCTATGCGAGCTGTGGATGAAGCCCGACTAGGAAGACTGTGTAAAAGAGTTTATAAGTTGCAGGGGGAATGAGTTCATGAGCCAAGAAAGCCATGGATGTGATGGTATGTGTTGTGTAGGTACTCAAGAACAAGGAGGAGTGCCCAAGAAATCATATTTCCAAGTTTTGAAGCCAAAGACCAAAGATTGGTCTAAAATTGAACAAAAAGCCCTATTTCTGAAACAGGGTGTACGGACAGAGTTGGGACCTAAAACCAAGAAAATATTAGAGGTCTAGTATCATATGTTTGAACTGCCAAAATAAATTTGGTGGTTCTTTGAGAAGTTTCACCTAAAAATGCAAATTCCTAAATTGTAGGAGGCCTAATTGGTGAAAAAGGCTACAAGGCCTAAAAGATAGGGAACTAGTGATGGATGGAGAAAGGATTGAACTTGGCAAGTTAAGACCCAATTTTGGAGTCATGAATGGAGTCGAATGAAGCCCCTAACCTCATGCAATACAAACTTGTGATTAGGGCTTAGAGGACATAGATGAGGAAGTGTTCTTGTGGTAAAGAAAGATAAGAACCTAACAAGATAGGAAGATTCTTGGTGAAGGGAAAGAAGTGGTTCTTTCAAGGTGTTAGAGGGTGGATTAAGGAAACCCTAAGAGGTCCTAGGGGTGACCTAAGTTTGAGTTCAAGACAACTCAAGAGGTAGCTAGGAGTCTCCCTATCACATACAATAACAATATACATAGATACATGCAAGCATAAAAATAATGCATGAGAAATCTACAAATAATAAGACATAAACATAAACATGAAGTAGCATATATCAATATGTACATGAGACATGCATTGCATGTACTTAAAACACAAACTATAAATATTCATAGGACATGAAGCCAAATATATATGTCCAATAATGTCATACATGTAATATATCCAATATAATCAAATTGGCTTTCGCAAAGCCACATGGATGTAGCAAGTTTCACATATAAATATACAAAAAATGTGTCTAATAATACCATATAGGCGTACAATATATGTCCCTATTCTAGTCCTTTCCCGCGAGGGGAAGAAAACAAGTCTCGAGTTGCCTTTGAATGTTGTGTCGATGGATGTTGAGTCTTCCAAATGTTCTCACTCGTCCTCCTATCCAGACTCTTCTGGAGCTCCAACTAATAAAATCAAAAGTATAAACATCAATAACTATTATACATCAAAATTGAATTACACGTTAAGACATACAATAGAATATTCGCTTACTGCTATAAAATAGTCATTATGTTCATCCATGGAAGGGGCACACTCACAATCTGGAGTAACAAATCCCTACAACAAAAAACAAAATAATAATTAAAATACATACATTAATAACATTAAAATTTCAATACAAACCATTAAAACAACAACTAAAATTAAGTAATCTCTTTCATACCTCGGTTAATGTTAGAACTCACTATAGTTGCGGCAACCCCACAATCCAAAGAGTCATGAACAACAGGAGGAGTCTTTGATGTCAACAATTGAAATAGAATCAACAAGAGTATTATGTAGTTATCAAGAATACCTATATTTTTTTACAACCACACAAAAGAATAAATGACACCTCTGTAAAAGTACCATGACATCCTTCAACATGTGGTGTCAGCGTCGAGGGTCCAACAATAAACTAATACACAGGTATGGTAAGTTATAAGATAACCATTCATATAATAACGTACTACTCACATTAATAATTATAATGCTTTATTTCATATATACCTATGGACTCGATGATGTCGTTGCAAAGGCGGGTGAAGGAATGTGACCAGTTACATGAATATTTTGGCTATGGATATTGATCATAATTTATCTACTAATTTAGCTATTCATTTATTATTAATTAAATATAAATTAAATTAACATGAAACTAAAGATACCTCGGAGAATGTGTCATGACGTCCTTCGCTGTGTGGAGTGAACGTCGAGGGTGCACCGGTAAACTAATACACCATAAACAATAAGATATGAGAAAACCATTCATATAATTATATACTACTATGGGCTTGATGACCTCACGTAAAAGGGGGCTAGGAGAACATTGCCAGTTCCATCGACACTGAGACCATTGATTTTGATCATAATCATTAGATACTAATTTAGTTATTTATTCATTTGTAAATTAAATTTTAATCAAATGAATTAAATGAACTTACAAGTATTTACTAGTGTATCAAAGCCAAATGTCGAATTCAGAATATCACCAGTCATCATTCCATCATCATCTCCCACTGCATCAATACTACCATATGTGCATATAGCTTCACATGACGCACAAATATGGTCTGTCAAAGGACGATCATGCTCACCTTCTTCTAAAGGTTTCACACATTGTATGAGAGTTTGTGTTAGAGTACTAATTGTGCCTAGTGTGTTAATCTCCACATGCTCCTTCAAAATGACAGGAACACTAACATGCTTGGTCTATGGCTTTCCAGTGACCACCCTAGGTGCATTAGGGGTCACGATGTGCCCCCGGTCTATCAAATGATGACCCCTCACCTCTACCCTAAGATTCTAGAAAGTCAAAATAATTTGGGATCTCCTTGAGGACAAACCCACAATATGGTTGATTTACAAAGAGGTTGCAAATATCACCTTTCAGTATTTTTTTAGTTTTTATGTCCGCATATGATAACTTATCCGCATAATATTGTTTTTTCTCTTCTCTTTTGCTTAACTATAAATTAAGTTGCATACTAATTGAGCCTATATGGGTCAAGATTGATTCTAATGAATTGACAAGTGTTTCCCTTCCAGGATTTGTATTAATAGATTGTTTTAACCTTCGAATCAAAGATACTAATTCAATTTTTCTACTTTCTATTTGGTTCATTAAAGTTTCTTGCATTCCAGGTGAAGGTCTTTTGATTGATGGAGGAGGTTGGGGCTCATTTTCTTCGTTAATTTATTCATTCATATCTTCATGAGGAGAAGCTGGAGGGTTTGGTTCAGGAGGATTGTTCTTTCTTGGAAATTAGAACAAAAACTATCTTAAAACGCTAATTAATCTAAAATTTTAATAACTTGGTACAAAGAGAACAAAACCTGATTTAAAAACTAATTAAAACTTAAATTTCAATAAAAAAATGAAGCATAGGCTGTAAATAAGCTTACCTTTTCTACCTCTCCGACCTCCTCTACATTGTAGAGACTTTTTGAATCTGATTTGATGAAGGCAACAAGCAAAATCGGTTCCAAGAAGGGCGTTCACACTTGTCCAATTGATCCAAGAATGCTGGCTCGCGGCCAGTGAGGTCAAATTATGGTTTTGGCTGCATTTTTTTTTTGTTTATGTAAACTTTATATAGGGCGTACGCCCTATGGTTTGAATTGCCCCAGCCTAAGGCTCAGACAATCCAAGCCATAGGACGTGCACCCAATAGGACGTACGCCCTATGTCTTATGGGGGACCAAAAAAGAAATTGTCACATTTTTGGTCCCCCGTCTTTGTGGATATACCCATCATTGACCCCTAACAATTCATTAATCCTGTTGCATTTTTTTATGCCGACTTGCTAACTGGTGGAAGGACTTACTATTCCTATCACCCTTTTTGATCCATTGATTTATTGATCTCTACTTCAAATAAAGTTCTTCTTTCAGTATCGCATTGTGCAGATCCGCCAACTGACCACGCTCCTTCTTTCTACAGTCTGGCGAGGCCCCTTTAATTTCCATCTCCTTTTGCAACATATTGATTTTCTCTTTCAATGTCTTTTTCTCAAAAATGTTTCCAAAGGAAGATCTACTCCAAGAGCGTAGATTCTCTTTTACCAGCTTCAGCTTCCTAGCAACCCTTAACATAGTCGTGCTAGGAATGTCAACCCTCCACTATTGGGCTATAAGAATTTTAAAGTTAGGGAAAAGAGTCCACATAATTTCAAAGAGAAAGGGAAATCATTTCCTAATTTTTTCTGCCTCCCACCTGAATTGAATGGAACAATTGTCCGATCCACTGCGGATCTGGGAAGTAAGGTGGCAATTGTCAAAACATTTCCATGAAGAAGAGATCACACATCGATCAAGGCCTACCTGAATACGATTGCTTCCTGTTCTGTGCTTAGGCCAAGTGAAATTCCTATCTTCCAACTCAATATCTAACAAGATCCCTCTAGCCAAGAAATCTTGAAGGTCTTACATGCAATCCAAAATATCTGGCACACCACCTATTTTATCAGAAGGGAACAATGGGGCGTTGAAGTCTCCCATAACTAAGCAGTGAATAGCATGATTATTAGTCCTCTGAGAAAGAAGAGAGTCCCGAATCTCTCCTCGAAACAAAATTGTTAGAGGCATAAATATTTATAAGCCTCCATTCTTCCTTAGTGACGGAATCCTTAAAATCAATACATTGGTAGTGTGAATCCTGAGAAACAAAAGAACTAGAAAGGTTATTTGGTCTCCAAAGCACAATGAAGCCTCCATACTCACCATCAACACTCATATAAATAGAATTAGAGAAAGGCCAAATGAATCTACACAGCTTAAGATGGGCATCATAACTCATCTTAGTTTCTTGCAAAAGTAGTATGTCTGGCTTCAATTCTTTAAGCAGATTCTTCACTAGGATCTTTTTATTGGAACCATTTATCCCCCTTATGTTCCAAAAAGGGATTATCATTTCTCATACTCCATGGGTTGAGTCTAAGAACCTAGGTGATACTTCAACTCAATCGACCACACACCAATCTCAGCCTCTGTTTAGTGATAGCATCCAAGGAAATGAAATGACCAAATGAGTTAGCAATACTAGCAATGATTTCCTCGTCCCGAAATTCTAGAGGGAATGCTGGAAGATGGACCCAAGTCGGGATGGTTCCAGATAAGTGGGTCTCAGGTTTAAAAACTGGGTGCGATTTATAAAGAAGATGTTTCTTACCAAGCAACCAAGGCCCCCGAGAAAGAATTTTAATATAGTCATCTTTAAGGGAAAAGGAGAAGAGCATACCTTTCAGAAGGGCAGATATAAAGAGGCTTCCTTTAATCTCCCATCTAGCAGAGGCCCAATTATGAACTGCGTTGAGCTCAGGTCGCCTCTCCAAAAGTTTGCCATCCAACGCGTTTCCATGTTGGTTCAGAGAGACATCTTTTATATTTATACAAGTGGCTTTCTCGGATCTCTCAATAGATACCGCATATGTGGGAGTGAAGTTAAACCTTTTTGTTAAGTTAGTTGCTGAGATGTTCAAAAGGGCGAACTCCTCTTTTAGCGATACCCTGTGAATTCAACTATATTACCATGCATGATCACTCTCTTTACGATAGAATGTCAAATAATTTAAGCCTTTAAATAAATTATCTATGTCCAAGTGTTGAAATAGTGCACATTACATAGAGGGTGAAAACTGGGGATAGACAAAAGAAAAATGACGAGAAAAAGATAAGACAGTAATTAGAGAATAAAGAGCTATTAGAGGTGCATAAATAGTGATTAGAAGGTAAAAAATATTCATCTAAGTTATCCTAAGCAATAGTGAATTTGAAAAGAGTAAAAGAAGCATAGAAGAAATGACAATCAATGTACAAGTTATGGAGCATCAATTGGACCTAGTGATTTGGTATGATATATTATAATTGGTTGTATCATACTTAAAGTTATAAGGTTAATAGATAATTATAGCTCAAATTTGGTAAAGAATGGACAAAGACTAACTAGGTTATAAGCATGTAGAGCGTAGGTTTATAGCTAAAGTTGTGGAATTTGGGTGTTGAGTCAAACATTTTTTGACCAGTTCCAACACCTTTCTCCATGTTTGTAGGAATTTCACGGCCAATTGAATTTGTAGGAACACTTAGCTAAAGTGACTTTTTATGTTCAAATAAATAGGTCTATTGATGACATGAACAATGACACAAGAAGAAGAAGATGTCAATATGATATCAACAAGGATAAGGGTCTCCTTTTGATTGATGATGTAATCATCATGTAATAATGATGTCAATATTATATGGTTTTGAAATAAATACAACTCAATTAGATAATTGCACTTTGCAAAGGTACAATTTAATACAAAAATAAACTTTTTGTAGAAATAAAATGATGATGTAATGGTGAAATAAACTAGGTATAAAATGTGGGTTTTTCCAATTAAACCTATCAATTGGACATGTTAAAAAATTCATGCTTGGATAGATGTTATGTTTATGTAAGATGACTTAAAGGTTATGTTAGTTGTGTTAAAATAATTTTTTTAAGTAAACTGGATTTGTATAGATTATGAGATTTTGTTAATCAATCAGAGATCTAAAGTTTCTTGTGTGAAATTTGAAATAGATTTTTTATGAAATCTTCAAGATGATTTGGATGTGGGTAAAAGTACAAACCCGTGTCACACTTTAACAAAGGAAGAGGACCACGATGCAAAACTGTTAAACTTTAACGACATAAAAGTGACATTTGTGTTTAGAATTTGAAAATGATGTAAACTAATGAAATGTGTAAAATAGGATGTAGATTATGCCTATAATTTTTTTAAATTTTTTTGAATAAGCATTGACCTAGTTTTTTAATTTTTGAAGTCCATTTTTTAATTGCTCAAAAAATGCTGAAAATGTAAGGTCTAGTTCCCTCCAACTTAATATATGCAAATAATCTTTTTTTCTTCTAATTTCAGAATATGTTTTAGATGACATGTACAGCTAGTGCATAAAAAAAGAAAGATTGGTTTTCGGTATATATTTTGTCTGTTATAACTATTCAAAGTCGGAATTACCCAAAATTAATAGTTTTTTTCTCCCTCCACATTTGCCCTAGCAAATCTAAACCAAATACAAAACAAATTACATATTCTTGGAGAGGATTCTCTCCTCTAGTGTTAAATATAAGTTGTAAATTTTTACGACATGATTTGCTATTTGTTTTATTTTTTCAAACGAGTGTGTTCTTGAATGTTAAAATACCTACTTGGAGTTTTTTCAACTTACAATATAGTATATGTAAATAAAACACCATAAAAATTATATGACCATAATCTAGACTCCGAGCTCTACAAAAGGGTATTTTTAGATTTTTAAACAAGTTGAATTGTGATGTGGAAAAAATCTTCCAAACACACATTTTTTTGTAAAATCCTATTTTTTGCTTGTGTTGCTGCCACATGGGATGCCACATAGATGCTTTCAGCCGGACCTGGTTCGGCCGAAACTGAGGCTGACGAAACATGGTCACCATGCGACCACGACCCTTTATGTCATATATTAAAGAATTTTTTTTTGAATAAAAAATATATAATGCTCTAAATTGCAAATTAAAATAAAGTTTTTTTAAAGAAAATCATTTCTTTAATAGTTTCAAAGCATATTTTTTGGCATTAAAGGACAACTACGAATTAAAATTATCAAGTAGGTTTGTATTTTTTATAATTTTAGTTTATTTTTTTTATTTTTTTATTTTTTTTTGTTTTTAATTAAAATATTATTCAATATTAGTTTATGAACAAGTATCAATATCATTTTTAATTTTTTTTATCAAGAGTACATGGTTTTGTGTATGCAGGTGAATCGAAGCTCTCAATTTGAACAATTTGTGCAATGGGGAATAAAAGAAACAGATTAAAAAAATTTGATCGAAAAAGGGATGACAATATGAAAGGTTATACAAAATGTAATCAAGATGACCCTGTTGAAGTTCAAGAAGATGCAATTCAAGTAGGGGAACAAATTGGTGGAAATATACCTTTTGATATGGGCAATTTGATGGAGATAAATGAGGAATCATTTTTCAGTCAATTTTCATCTGACGAATTGGTACCTCAAAGCACACTAAAAAAACAATGCAAAAAGATTTGGGATGAATATTTTCAAAGTAAAAGTCTGATTGGAAAAGCACAATTATTTGTCAGGTTATTCAGGAAAAAAAAAATGACTCCTGTTTTGGAGTTGTTAGGTGTTGATAACAAGAAAAACTCAGGAGACAATGTAAATCGAACAATAGTTAAAAATTTGCAAGATACATTGAACGACATTAACAACTCAAGTCGAGGAGCTGATTTAAGTGCTGCACGTAGAGCATTGATGACTACTTTATCTAGTAGGAGGTTGACACAGAGAAAACAAGTACATGTAATTTTTGATTTACTGAATTTATCTAGAAGAACTATTCAAAGATATATCAGGAAGAGAAATATGTTAGATGAAAATATTCAAAAGAATTGGATTAATATTTGTAGACTTGCTCGAAAAGACAAGATTTCTAAAGATGTAAAAAGACAGGTCATTGAATATTAGACCGCTCACTCTCATGTTTCTTCTAATAGAAGGGGTACTATACAGATGAAAGATGAAGAGACCGGTATGAAAACTGCACACCCAAAACATTTTATAGATACAACACAAAGTGAATTTTTTGAATCATTCAATCAAGAATTTTTAGATGTGAAAATATGTCAAAGAATGTTTGAGAGATTGCACCCCTACTTTGTACGCATAAATAAGGTACGTGAAACTTGTTGTTGCCGAAATCATGTTGAGTTTCATCTATATTTGCGATCCTATAAAAAGGTTATGGTAGTACTTAATCCAGATATGGTCATCTCTGGAAGTACGACACAATTTGTGAAGTCTATTTTATGTGAGAAATTAGAAGATTCAGATGAGTTCAAAGTACAATGTATAAAGAGTGCATGCAGTGATTATGGAGATTACATAAATTTCCATTGCAAATTGAGAATATTAATCTTGCAACGCTAGTTTTGTGGAAGAGATTTGAATATGAGACATACCGAACTAAGTCAGGAGATGAATCCAAAAAAATTGTATTGAAGAGAGTGAATTGCCCTACCTTGAGTTTATAACCAATTTTCGTACTATAATTTATCCACATATCCAACATTGTCATGGTGTACGATGGCAAGCTAAACAATTTCGTGATTCCAAAAATTGTTTTCCACCTGGTTGTATTCTTTCAGTTGTAGATTTTGCGGAGAACTATACATTCTCTCCTCAAAAAGAGCTTCAAAGTCAATATTATCATTCTGATCAAGTTGCAA
>MU225431.1:2316432-2328875 GCA_018584345.1 Thuja plicata
TTATGCCCTAATTTCATCTATCTTGAATCTTTCTTTGTCCAATCACTTGCAACGCATAGCATATCTAACATCGAGAAAGAAAATACCTTATCGAGCTATCTTGGGTTTTTTTTTCCACATATTTTTCGTCACCATTAAAATTTGTTTGTTTTTTCAGCCTAAAGCTTCACTTGCTTAACTTCAATCTTTTGATCAACATTCAATTTGAGGACTGTGGCTCCAACATTACCATCAATTGAAGCAGATGATTAGTTCATTGATTAGTAGGAGATATTTTCCACAAGTCAAATTGTGTTATTGCTATCAGGATTCAAATGTGTAGTTTTTGAGTCAAATAAATTGACCCATGTTTCATGAGTTCGCAAGAAACCATCTCTCATGAGAATGAATTGAACACTTAGCAAGTTCATTGCATCTAGTTGATGCTCATAGAGTTGAAGCATCAAGACTTCCTGGGAGGTCACCCATCCCAGTACTACTCCAACTCAAGCGCGCTTAACCATAGAGTTTCTTGGACAAGTTTAAGCCCACTTTACTTGCAACCCCATTTGTAAAACCTTCAGCAAGTGTTGTGCCATATGAACCATTCATTATAATGCCCCTTAAGCTCATGTAAAAAAATCTGAAGTGCATCCTGTCAGAGTTCTCGCATTTGGTTGATATGATTGATTTTACCTTAACCAGAGGTGAATTTGAGAGTAACAAGACATGAAGTGCTTTTACAAAGTTAGTGTAAGATATAGCCCATGATGGAAGATAGGTGCCCATGCCTTGACAATATTGGCATGTCAAAGAAAGACATTGTACATAGTACATGACCAATGGTGGGTTATTATTTGGGACCACCAAAATGGATATGAGACATGTCAATTCTGGTGGAACTCCCACCTATAATATTCTATAGGCTATAAAACTTCATGTTGTATTACCTTGATATTTAACTTCTCAAAATTGCACAAACAAAAATATTGAGATTTACAATATAATTATCATATTATTACATCGTCAATATCCAACTTATTTCTTTTTCAATTTGAAAGAAATAATCATAACATCAAAAATTAGAAAAACTAATAATATAAAGCCAAAATCCAAACTTTTACATCTCACTAAGCCCTTTAATATAATTGTCATCAGCATATTGCATATCAATTATTATTCTAATTTACCATTGTTTATATATATATATATATATATATATATATAGTCTTTAGATTTGTGCAACTCAACAATGTTGAAAGCTTGTCCAAATGAATAAGACAATCAATTATTACTCATAGAACTACGTATAAGCAATCAAATTACACACAGCTTTATATATATATATATATATATATATATATATATATATATTGTGCAACTCAACATTGTTGAAATCTTGTCTAAATGAATAAGACAATTAATTGTTACTCATAGAACTACATATAAGCAATCAAATTACACAATTATATATATATATATATATATAATCTTACATTTGTGCAACTCGACAATGTTGAAAGCTTGTCCAAATGAATAAGACAATCAATTGTTACTCATAGAACTATGTATAAATAATCAAATTACACACAACTTTATATATATATATTTGTGCAACTCAACAATGTTGAAAACTTGTCCAAATAAATAGGACAATGAATTGTTACTCATAGAACTACATATAAACAATCAAATTACACAGTTTAAAATGCACAGATATCATATTAAACCAAAATACGTAACAACATTACGTATACACTATACACAACTCCTCTAATCTATTTTTCTAACTCATAAAATCTCTAAAGACAAATATTTAACTCTCCGACTACCTATACACTGCACACAACTCCTCTAATCTATTTTTCTAACTCCTTACACAATCTCTAAAGAGAAACATTCGACTCTCCCACTACCTATACAGTGCTATAAATACGCTTACAATAACTGGATAGAAACGTTACTAAGTATCAAAAGCCAAAGTTACCATCCATTCGGTCCTGCTTAATATTAACCAACCAAGACAAAACTTGGCTCATACTTGGACGCTCCTCTGGCCTTTCTTTTGTGCACAGCAACGACAGCTTCAACATATTGATTATCTTCTCTCTTTGCCTTTCGGACATGTTCTCCACAAGTGCTGGATCAACAAGCGGAACTACACTGTCACCATTCATACCCACTCACGCAAGTTCACTTTTTCACCGCCCTCAGAAACCAAACCTATACTTGGTCTTCTGCGAGTCATTATCTCCATCAGGATTACCCCAAAGCTGTAGACATCGACTTTGAAACTCGCCAGCTGCTCATCTATAACTGCAATCTCTGTAAATACACAACGAATATAAATCTCTACTCTATTCATCAATAATTACATCTATAAAACTTTGCGAACAAAAGTTATAATTGCGTTGTAATATTGCTATGAAGATTCAAGTATGTAGTTTTTAAGTCAAACTCATTGATTCATGTTTCATAAGTAGTGGTTCATAAGAATCAATTTCTCACAAGAATGAATGAAACACTTAGCACTCATTGCATCTAGGTGATGCTCATAGAAACACCTGGGGAGGTCACCCATCCCGATTCTAGTCTAGCTCAAGCGCACTTAACCAGAGAGTTTCCTCCAAGGTTAAGCCCACTTTACTTGCAACCCCATTTGCTTAACCTTGAGGAAACTCCATAGTTAAGCACATTGAGCTGGAGCAGTATTAAGATGGGTGACATCAGAAGAAGTCCCAGCGCTTCACTGTTATGAATATCACCTAGATGCAATAAGTGCCAAGTGTTCTATTTATTCTCATGAGAAATGGATTCATGTGAATCCACTACTATAATATAAATCAATAAATTTGACTCAACGACTAAAGTTTTAAAAAAATATCTCCCAATAAATTTGACTCAAAAACTTAAGTTCTAAAAAAATATCTCCCACTAATCAAAGCTATAAATTTTACCTGGTGCTATGTATCCAATGGCTCCCTGAGAAACTGCCTTGCTCTCTTGCTGGAGATGACTCCATAGTATGACAGCAGTGCCATAATCACTCACACGGACTTCGTAGCCCTCGTCCAGAAGAATATTGGTAGGCCTTAAATGGCAATGGACTATAGGGGAGCCACATAAATTGTGCAAATGTCTGGGCTGTGGTTATGATTATATTCAGACGCTTCGTCAGGTCCAACGGCTCCTGGACACCATGAATGGCCGTATCTAGATTCCCGTTGGGGACATACTTTGTAACCAAGGCCACAAACTGCTCACCTGGCCAAGAACTTCCCGTAACTTCTACCAGATTGCGATGACGAATGCAACTTAGTACATGGAGATCACTATTTAAAAACTGTCCCAACTTCATTGAATACTCTGGATTCAACATTGAATTCTCTAGATTCAATATCTTCACAGCGATCCACTTTTCGCTATCTGAGGCTAACATTTGGAAAAAAGTGTCAACACCTTTGTAAACCGTGCTGATTTTGCCGCTTCCAATAATGTTGTCTGCATTGAACGTATCGGTCGCTTCCTCCAGAGACTGCTTTGAATATTTTGCGGCCCGTCCTGTTGATTTTACCGACCCGGCCCGGCATGGCTGAGCAGAAACCTTGAAAAACTCCAAATCCAGCTGCTTCCTTTGCCTCCCCCTCTTCTTGTGCCACACGCACAAGAAGCATATCAGCAAACAAAGGAACAAAAAAGCTGCAACTACCGAGGCAGCAACCAGGGCTTTATGTCGCCTGCGGTGATGAGAATGGATAGGCGCTCCTTCAGGGACAGCACCACTTACTAGGATCACCGTGAATATCAGCAATGGGAAACAAGAAAGGGTTAATGCCATGATTTTCTGCAATAAAACTTACGCCGGACTGAATATATAGATATTTGGCTTCTCTAACATTAGAGTAGCCCTACTTTGGAGATAACAATGTTATCAACTGTAAAGTAGTATAGAATCTTAGAATTACTAGATGGGTTTCGCTTGTGACCGTCGATCCAAAACGGTACAACGCGTAATCGACTGCACAAAAATGCATGTGTTGTTAGTACTGAGAAGACACAAAGCTGAGTTCAGTCTTGTACAATCCACATTGACAACCATCATAGCCTTTAAATATGATCGTCGTATCTACCGAAATCTCAGTGAAACCTTATCTGCTAAGATATTATCGTGTTGAGTAAGTAAAGCATTTTCAAGAGTACGTTCTTAGCTTCATATTATATATATATATATAAAAGCTAGTAGTACTCGTGATGTAACATGGAAGACATTTTCTGATTAATGGTTATGGTTAGAGTTAGGGTTAGGGTTAGGGGTAGGGTGATTTTTTACGGTTGGAATGTGCAGCTAGGGTTAGGGTGATTTTTATAGTTAGGGTTAGGGTTAGGGTGATTTTTACGGTTAGGGTTAGGGTTAGGGTTAGAGATAGGGTTATGATTAGGGTTAAGGTTTGGGTTAGGGTGATTTTTACGGTTAGGGTTAGGGTTAGAGTTACAGCTAGGATGCTTTTTTTACGGTTAGGATGCACGACATGGGTTAGGGTTAGAGTTAGGGTTAGGGTTATAGTTAGGGTTAGGGTTAAGATAGGATTACAGTTAGGGCTAGGGTGATTTTTAGGGTTAGAGTTATTGTTAAGGTGATTTTTATGGCTAGGATGTACGGTTATGGGTTTGGGCTAGGGTTAGAGTTAGGGTAAGGGTCAGAGTTAGGGTTAGGGTGATTTTAACAGTTAGGATGTACGGTTATGGGTTAGGGTTAGGGTTAGGGTTAGAGTTAGTATTAGGGTTAGAGATAGGGTTACGATTACGGTTAGGGTTAGGGTGATTTTTATGGTTAGGGTTAGGGTTAGTATTACAGTTAGGATGATTTTTTACAGTAAGGATGCACGATATGGGTTTGGGTTAGGTTTAGAGTTAGAGTTAGATTTAGGGTTAGGATGTACAGTTTAGGAATATGGTGTAGGGTGAGGAGTAGGATTAGTATCATCTTAATGGTTAGAGCAAGGGTTACAGTTAGGGTTAGGGTTATAATTATGGTTACGGTTAGGGTTACGGTGATATTTATGGTTAGGATGTACTGTTATGGGTTTTGGTTAGGATTAGAGTTAGGGTTAGGGTTAGGGTTAGGGTTAGGATGATTTTTACAGTTAATATTAGGGTTAGGATTAAGGTTAGAGTTAGAGATAGGGTTAGGGTTAGAGTTAGGGTTAGAGATTTGGTTACAGTTAGGGTTAGAGGGTGATTTTTAAGGTTAGGGTTAGGGTTAGATTTATGGTTAGGGTGATTTTTATGGTTAGGATGTACAGTTATGGGTTTGGGTTAGGGTTAGAGTTAGAGTTAGGGTTAGGGTTGGAGATAGGGTTAGAGTTAGGGTTAGGGTATTTTTACAGTTAGGGTTAGGGTTAGAGTTATGGTTAGGGTGATTTTTACGGTTAGGATGTATGGTTATGGATTTGGGTTATGGTTATGGTTATGGTTATGGTTATGGTTATGGTTAGAGTTAGGGTTAGGGTTAGGGTTAGATATAGGGTTATAGTTAGGGTTAGGGTTAGGGTTAGAGGTAGAGTTAGGGTTAGTGTTATGATGTAAATTTTAGGAATAGGGTGTAGGGTGAGAGGTAGGATTCTTATCATCTTAATAGTTAGAGTAATAGTTAGGGTTAGGGTTATAATTAGGGTTATGGTAATTTTTAGTTAGGATGTACGATTATGGGTTTGTCTTAGGATTAGGGTTAGGGTCATTTTTATGGCTAAGATGTAGTGTTTAGGAATAAAGTGTAGGGTAAGGGGTAGGATTAGTATCATCTTAATGGTTAGAGTTAGGGTTAGGGTTAGGATGATTTTTATGGTTAGGGTTAGTGTTAGGATTATAATTAGAATTAGGGTTAGGATTAGGGTTAAAGATAGGGTTAGGGTTATAATTAGAGTTAGAGTTAGGTTTAGGGTTATGGTAAGGGTAAAGGTTAGAGTTAGGGTGAGGGTGAGGGTGAGGGTGAGGGTGAGGGGTTAGAGTTAGGGGTAGGATGAGATTAAGGTCGTGGTTTGGGAAAGGATGTTATCTTTACAGTTAGTTGGTATATCATATTTAGTGTAACATTAAGGGTAAAAATAATGTTCTAGTAAATGCTTAGTACAATTAGGGTTTGGGAAGATGGTTTAGAGTTAGGTGTATTATTAATATATTAGGTAGGTTGAGACGTAGGTTTAGGTTTTGAGTTAGTTTACTATCGTGGTAAGGGTTAGGAGTAAGGTTTACAGTTAGGTTTAAATTAGACAAAGTGTTGTGGTTAAGTTTAATATTTGGTTGACTGGTAGATTAAGAGTAGGGATGTGGTCACCAATCGGATGTAGGTTTTAGAGTTATCATTAATATAATAGGTAGTGTGAGATTTAGGTGTACATTTGGCCTATTTGGTTAGGGTAAGGGTTTGGTATAGTTTTAAAACATTGATTATATATATAGGTAATAGTTACTATTATATTTAGGGTTACGACTCGGGTTAGGGGTTAGAGTTACAGTTAGGGGTAATCTTAGGGTGACTATTATAGAAAGATAATGAACATAGATAGCGATGGGATGTATGTTGTACATGTAGGATTTGTATCACACTTTTTCCCACTAAGGGTTTAGAGTTAGGATCAATATCGTACTTATCAGTATTAGAGTTATGATTAGAGTTAGTGACGTAGTGTAGGTATTATAGTTATGATTGTGATCATACTTAGTAATATAGATATATGCTTACAATTAGAATGAATATTATTGAAATAATGGTTGTACACTTAGAATGAATATAATCATTCAGATTAGGATTATGCTTAGAATTAGCATGTGAGTTTTATATAAAATTTAGTGCCTAACATATCTGTGAGATGTCCTTTGTGAATAATTTTTTATTTATTTGAAACATCCATTGAAGGCATCCTTTTTATGGGACACATTTTTGAAAGCCATTAATATTAGAAATTTACAAAGTTCAACAAAACATGTTGCAAAACGTTGCAAGTATAGTTGTAAACATCACTTGAATGGTGAAAACAACTTATTTTCTCTTGTTCATGAAACTTACATAGATGAAAGAGGAAATATAAGTCCTAGTAGAACTATTTAGATGAAGTTAAAAGTGTGAAAGCCAAGACAAGGATGAATTAGATAAAAAACATTTCTCCGTAATGATGTAAGTACATCACATATTCTTCAACGATTAAGATGGTATTGTGACCTTTATTTGAACAATGATCGTGGTAGACTTCTTTCATTGACGGAAACACATCTACTTTTATAGATGTGTCATGCACAAATCTTGCAGCATCTTCCATCTGCATTATTTCTAGTTCTTCAACATAATCAATTGATAACAATGCATTCTCCATGAATTTGATTATATTTGTGCACGATTCTTTAATTATTCATGCACACTTGTTAAATTCAGTCTCAAAGAAATCATTTGAGGCTGCCGAAGCATTTAGGCTCGTATCAATGATGTTTGACTCTCTATCGGAGGCAACCATAGTTCGAATGGTATGCTGGAAATTTTTAAACAAACATCAGCCTATAGAAATAATTAGAATAAAAAGTACATTTATTTTATAAATTACAAAAAATGAAATCAATAATGTTTAAAATAAGATAATAGATGATGTAATATGATGAATTGTGAGAAAAAATATTTTAACAACCATAAGAAATAAAAAAAAATTAAGTAACCATGTTGCATTATAGTTTGGAACTCTACATTTTTCTGGAACACGTTCTATGGATGCAGAATTTTCTTTTTCAACATCCAAGTGAATATTTATATTAGGTGGATGGTTATACCCCTCACTTGTTTCTGGATCAACTTCTTGCCCTTCATGCCTTTGCTCATTTTGAAGAGGAGGGAGTTGTTCAGAGGTTCTTTGACAGTTGTTTCTTTCTACATTTATTTTGTATTTATTTTCAATTTCCAATTATTCCACTGTTACTTCAACCCTTTCTTGAAGCAGACCTTCATCTACCAACTTGATTGTGTAGAATTCTATGTTGTTCTATTTGATTTTCTATCATTTGTTTTTGTTGACGTCTATGACTCTCTCTTTGATATTATCTTTAATTCTAATATTAAACTTACTAATTCTAATATTTAAGGAAGCTACCCACCCTAGATTCAGGTGGAGGAGGAGTTGACTAGACACAAGTGGTAGGAAACCTTGAAAAAAGAAGAAATCTACTAGAAGAAAAGATCCAGAATCTAGTGGCTTGCTAAAGGGGATAGGAACACGACCTTCTTCCATAGGTCTGCCAGCATCCATAAAAGAAGAAATACCATCTCTTCTATCATGGATGAAGGAGGGAACGAAGTCAAGGAGAAGGATAAAATTAATCAGGTTGTGGTTAACTACTTTAAGGGGCTGTACTCTGAGAAGGGCCCTACATGTCCGAATAACATCCAAAACTAGCTCGTGGACCACATCCAAAGTGCTATTACTCTTAGTGATAATGACATGCTTCTGAAGTAGGTCTCTGATGAGGAGGTCAAGAAGGCAGTCTTCACTATGGGAGCTTACAAAGCCCCCGGACTAGATGGATTTCCTCCAGTGTTTTTTTAGGAATATTGGGACATTGTGGGGATTGATGTTACCTATGTTGGCAGAGACTTCTTTAGGACTGGGTGCCTTCTCAGACAACATAATTAAACCTACATTGTGCTTGTCCCTAAGCATGATAATCCTACTTCTATGTTGGATTTCAGACCCATTAGCCTTTGCAATACCTTCTACAAGATCCTGATTGGCAGAATCAAGCCTCTTCTAGACAAGATTATCTGCACTACTCAGAAAGGTTTTGTGCCGGGTAGATAGATCTTGGATGCGGCCATTGCCACCCATGAAATCATCCATTCTATGGACAGAAGCAAGGTCCCAGGTATGGCCTTTAAACTAGATAGCTCTAAAACTTATGACAAAGTTACCTGGTCTTTTCTGCTTAAAATTCTTGCTAAAATGGGCTTTAATTAGAAGGTTATCCAGATTATACAAGAATTTACTCAAACTGTTAGCTTCTCTATTCTTGTCAATGACTCCCCTAGTGGCTATTTTATTCCAGAGAAGGGTCTTAGACAGGGAGACCCTCTCTCCCCCTACCTCTTTATTATGGTGGCTGATGTGCTTAGTAGGAATCTATGTATGTTGTCCGCTATGGGAAGTATAAAAGGCATCAAACCTGCTTCTACTCTTCCTCAGGTGGTGTTAGAATAGTTTGTGGATGACACTTTCCTCTTTGGGTATTTTTTAGTGATTGAGGCCATACAGTGGAAACAAATCCTTGAAAGTTATGCATGGGCTTCTGGACAGTGTATTAACTATCAAAAGAGTTGGCTGTTCTTCTTCAATACCCCCATGGAGTTAAAAAATAAGGTGCTTCAAATACTGGGTTGTTTGGCAGCTTTTCTTCCTTCTACCTACCTTGGCCTCCCCCTCACGGTCAAAGAGGTGTCCCAAGATTTTTGGAATTCCATCCTTGAAAGAACATAGAGGAAACTTGCTGGTTGGAAGGGGAAGTTGTTAAGCAATGCTGGCAAACTTCAGCTGGTGGCCTCCACTGTCCAAGGGATCCCTATTTACTTCCTATTCCTCTTTAAAATCAAAAGCAACATGGATGATAAACTTGAAAGGATTCAGAGAACCTTTCTGTGGGTGGGGTCTGAAGAAAAGAAGAGGATTTCACTTGTCAATTGGGACACTGTCTGCCTCCTGAAAAGAATGGGTGGCCTGGGTCTAAGAAAAATTGGTTTGATGAATAAGGCCCTTACTATGAAAGTGGCATGGAAGCTCATAGAAGGAAAAGTGGATTGGTGCAGATTAATGGAAGCCAAGTACCTCCAAGGACATCCCTACAGGAGGATGTTCCACAATAGTGACCTCCCCAGTGGATCCAATCTCTGGATGAACATATGTAAATGTAAGACCCTTCTGTCTAAAGGAGCTTTTTGGAAAATTGGAAATGGGATATCCATTAGATTGTGGAATGACCAATGGATCATGAATCAACCTAATTATGGCCATAGATTCAAACCCCTTATGGACTATCTCAGACCTAGCATGGGTAATAGATTCTCCAGCTACATCAATGGTGGAGACTGGAAGGATATACCTAATCGGTTAAGGGATAGACTGGACCTGCAACGCTTGGCCAAGGATCTCATTGAAAACCTGACTAATATCAGAATTTCAGGGCATGATGACTCTATTATCTTGGCCCCCACCCAGGCTAGTACTTTCTTTGTTAAATCTTCTTACAATCTACTTCTAAAGGAGGAGAGTAACCCAGGGGACTGGAAGAAGGTGTGGATCCCTCAGCTCATGCCAAAAATAAATTTTTTCTGGTGGCCTCTAATGCATGGTAAGGTCCTAACCCAAGATAATCTCATAAAGAGAGGCTTCTCCATGGAAAACATATGTGTCCTATGTAAGAAGGAGGAAGAAATGGTAAACCACCTTTTCATCCACTGTGACTATGCCACCAGCATTTGGTAAGGGATTATTGGCAAATAGGGTATCTTGTGGGCCCTGGGCAGAGAAGTGCATCAATTTAACAACTGGAGATCCCCTTCCAATCACCCCCTACTCCAACTCCTCTGGCGTATGATTCCCCATCACATATGCTGGACCATTTGGAAGGAAAGGAACAACAGGATTTTCAGAGAGACTAGTAACTAGTCTGAGACCTGTCTCCATATTGGAACTAAGCTCCTATGTGAGAATGCCAGGATGGCTAAATGGAAGCTCCCCCCTGTCCCCCTATTTCCTGGGAAGTTAGAACTGCTGATAGCTGGAACCTCCTAGATGGGTTCTCCAGGTGTGACGATGCAAGAAGGATAGCTATAAATGTTACTAGATGGACCGCCCCTCCAGAGGATGAACAAAATTAAACTTTGATGGGGCAGTAAATAATCTTGGTCATGGAGGGGGTGGTGTGCTAAGAGATCACAATGGCACTTTCCTGTTGGCTTATGCTGGGCCTATCAATAATTGCACTATCACCCAGGCGGAAGGAACGACCCTTCTCTGGGGGATTAAATTCATGAAACAAATGAACTTCAAACAGCTGGAAATCAAGGAGGATTCCAAAGTGGTTGTTGAGGCCATCACTAGTGGTGCTAGTGCAGGATGGCATGCTAGACCTATCATTATGGAGATCAGCAAGCTTCTCAACAGCTTCCAGTGCACGATTGTAGGTCACACATACAGAGAGGGGAATTCGGTTGCCAACTCAATGGCAGTAATAGGCCTAAAAAAAATCAAAATCAATAGTTGGAGGGTGATTAGTGACTTACCTCTGGTGACTCAGGAACTCATCATGGGAGAAATGAATATTACTATTTAAATGTGCCAGACTATCATATTCATTACAAATCCTTACTGGATCACGTACTGGTGTGTTCGGGTGATTTTTGCGATTATGGAAAGGAGAACTCAAATTCCCATAAAGAATTATCATTACCTTTCGAACATGTGGAGTAAGAGCTGTCCGAATGAGAGGTTTTTTTTGGCTATCTCTGGTATTATTGCTATTAATGGCACCTGGAGATCCGTTAGATCTAGCTATACGGAGCCCGTTTTCCAAAATTTTCAAGACCAACATTTTAAGCATAAGCTTTCCTCGGAAAGGATTTATGAAAACAAGTGGTTTTTTATGGCCTACAAAAACACTCAAATCTTAGAATTCAAAGATATTCTGGCGCAGGAGCAGACCCTCAAAATGGGAGGCAACACTCTCTGCATTGAGCCTGATAACATCAGCGAGACTTTCACTTCTGATGCATTGGTGACTCATTACTGCAAAGAAATAGGCATATGGGGTTTCATGGAAAGAATGAAAGGTGGGCATGACGAGCGAATTTCCAAACAATTTATCTCTTCCTAGAACAACAGGAGTGTCTCGGTTGGGGGCATCCACTTCCAGTTGAATGAAGAGGTCATAGCTAAGGTGACTGGGCTGCCTATGGTGGGGAGGAAATACAAAAAGACCAGTCAGACTCCCAATCCTACCAGCCTCAAACAGTTTTTTTGGGACGGTGAGCTGCTGGTGAGAAAACAAGGGAGATTCAACAGGGAGGAGCTGCTTCATTTTGATGAAGTATTTCACGCTAGAAGGTAAGTTCATTGTGTTTTACAACTACCACTTACCGTTCCTAAATAATATTAGGAACAAGGATTTAATTTCCATACCTTTCTATCTTCTGCACTCCATAGAGAGTGATGTCCTAGATATTAAAGGCAACCTTGATAGAGCTATCCTCCATCAGGGCCTCCTTCTATGCCTCTATCAATTTCACAAAGCTATCTTCCCGACACCCCAACCCTCTCTAATTATCTAGATGATGCCCCAAGAGGAGCCCCTGGCCAAAACTGAAAATCCCACCCATTCCTCCTCCCAGTCCATCCATATTACCCAGGAGCCAGTCCTGGTTGATAAAAAGGGTACAC
>MU225431.1:2329070-2351170 GCA_018584345.1 Thuja plicata
AAAATGACTCCCACTCCACTGAGTCCAAGAAAGGTTCCTCGGATGGCTATATGAGTCCCCCTAGGACTGGTAACACTCCTCTGCCCAACCTCCAGCAAACCATGGAAACCCCCAATAACCCTACCCCACCCCTGAGTCCTCCTCAGGATCCTCAAGATAAGCCCCATACCGCGGCCATGGAGGACAAAAATGAATTTAAAGGCACCCTCAAAAGGAGGTTCGCGAGTTTGGACAAGGATATTGTGGAGATTAAGAAGAATATGGAAGATCTGATGGACCATTGTATGAGGACCAACAAATTTTACCTGAAGGTGATGCATGCTTCAGCTACGACCCTCTGTCATGTGTAGGAAAAGCTGGCGGGCGGCGAACTGGACGCGGATAAGGACAACAAAGATCTGTTCCTATTTCTGCAAGAGGAGTGGGCTAGGACCCTGCTGTCTAAACAGCTGGGTGGGAAGAACTAATCTCCGGTGTCCATGTGTTGGTTGATTTTGGCTAGGCTTGGGTCTCGGATCCCCTATTTTGCGGTTCGGGATAATGTTAGTTTTTATATATTTTTGTGTAGCCCTGCGTGGCTTATAACTGATACTTTTCATGCTACTGTTCATCTTAAGTACTTTGGTTTAATCCTGTTGATTAGTACTGTGGTTTATGTTTTTGATGGGGGCAGAGTTAGATTTGGTGATTATGCTGTTAAAATGTTCTACCTGCTTTGACTAGTTCTATTAAAATGCTGTTAATGTGCTACTAGTCCTTTGTTCCACGGGCCAGCACCCTCTTGCTGCTTTATCTATCAAAAACAAATGATCTAAATCTAATATTTAAGAAAAATTATTTAAATCTAATTAATCTAATATTAAAATTACTAATTCTAATATTTGAATCAAATTATCTAAATGTAATATTGAAATGACTAATTCTATGAAATGAATAATACCAATATTTAAATCAAACGATCTAAATGCAATATTGAAATCACTACATGCAATATTGAAATAACTAAATACAATATTTAAATCAAAATATCTAAAACTAATTATTTTAATATAATGTTTTAATTAAATTATAAAAATATAATATTGAAATCATTGTTTTTTTAAATCTAAGCAAGAATTTAATTCAGTAATACAAAATAATTTTAGTACCAAAATTATTATAACAAAGATTAGTACATCAAAATATTGAAAAACATAAGACATTTCCATCTAATTAATATGGCGGCATTGCCCTCCATCTATTAAAATTTATTAGAAACATTAGTAGTCGGATATTATTAAAATGAAGAAATTAAAATATTTAAGAACAATATGCAAATCAAAATGGTTATATTTAAATACTAAATCTTATACATTGAAATATTGGAAAATATGGCGGCACTTCTGTCCTTATTTTAAAACTATATTTCAAATACAAGAGTAACATTATTTTTAAATTAAAATATTTAAATATTACCCTATAAATGTAATATATTAAAATTTTAGTAAATATGACGACATTTCCATCCATATAAAAACATTATAAACTAAAACTAAAACATTATACAGTAAATTATAACTATAAATCTAAAACATTAAAAAGTAAATCTAAAACTAATATATTAGATATATCTAAAACATTATAAATTAAATCTAAATCTAAATGGAAACATTGCCTTCTATATTTTAAAATACTAAAAAGTAAATATAAATATTAAACCTAAATCTAAATCTAAATCTAAATCTAGGAAAGATATAATTTCAAAATGTGAATGAAGCAAATGAAGGCTCTGCATTTTTTTTGGTGAATGCTGCAAAATACTACCTTCGGCGCTGAAGTGGCAATTACCGGTGAAAGTTCCCCGGGTGGCGGTTGGCAGCAGGTTTCCTTCGGTGATCTGAATGAACTAGGTGTGGGCTTTCCTAGCTTCTTATTTAATGCTTTTAATATGAATAATGGTAATAACTCTAGCCTCTGTCAATTGATAGAGGCCGTACCCCCCACTCCCGCTGTGATTAAACACTCTACTCCCAAAATTGATGACATTAAAACTAATCCCAAAAACTCACTCTCGGCGAACACCAAAACCTTCTATAAGGCGGTTGCGTGCTCTGGAACCGCCATCGATGCCAATGCAAAATTTAGCTTGGATCTCGGACATGGATCCTCTAAATACGGTAAGAATCCTAGGGCTACTCTGATGCCCTTCTCCATTGCTCCCAACCCAAAAATTCTTGTTGAAATCACTAAAGAAAAGAATAGACTTCGTAACTCTGCAATTTTCTTTTCTACTATTGAAAATGATAAATTACCTCCGCGGAATTTTTTGGATGATTGGTTTCATAATTATTGGAATTTAAAACTTGGCTTTCATATTTCGTTCTGTAGACAAATATAGAAAGCTTGTTTGTTATTTTCTTCGCTAACAATGAATGTCAAGTTGAAGTCCTTAAAAAATAGTATTGGATGGTCAGTAACTCTTCCTTTCGTGCCCTTGCTTGGTCCCCTGAGGCTGTTCATGAGGAAGTACTCGCTCTCTCTGCACCTCGATGGATTTTGGTTAAGAATGTTCCTCCATTTTTGTGGAGATTTCTCCCTCAACTTCTGGAACCCTTTAGAAAGGTTGTTCGTATGGACGAAATAGTTAGACTTGTCCCACATATGGATGCTAGGGTTCTAATCTCACTTGTTCCTGGCAAGGTCTTTCCGCTTGACCTAAGTGTCAATATAGATGGTGACATCTTCACCTGCCCCATTGAAATTCTTGGTGGCCTGAATACCTATTTCCTTTGTCGTAAAGAGGGCCACCTTAGGAGAGACTGCCCGATTATTAGAAAGAAACCTTCTCTTAATAAAATTCCTCCTCCGAACAAACCCATCCCTGTGAATATCCCTATGGATAAATCTTCTGATGAGGTTTTAACCAATGCTGTCCACTCTGAGAATCACTCTCCTGATCTGAACCCCATCTGTCCTTCTTTTCCCTCTTTTGAGAGACTGGTCTCCTTCCCAGATTTGTCTTCCATGGTCGATAACACTTTACCTAATGATGGTTTCCAAATTGTCACAAAAAATGTAGGAGACAAACCCCTAAAAATGACCTAAGTTTGAAGGTGTCCCCTATGGCTATTATCCCAGCTCTTACACCCGGCTTAACTAATCTGAATTCGCATGAAATTCAAGCTTATTCTGTTGTCTTGAGTAAAACAATCACTTAACCATCATCTAGGTTTAACTTACCCGACCCCAATCATGAACTCCCACTTAAAGTATTCCAAGAAATTGAAGATGATTGATCACTGGAAGTCATTCTGGCAGGTACCTCAAATATTATATCCATCCCTATACCCCTCTAGATTAAGAATTCTATGGAGGTTGAATCTCAATCCCCTGCTGTTTCTGACAATGAAGATGAATTTAAAGATAATCTTTAGGCCTCTAAACGACGTGGGAAACCTGATGGTTCCAAAAACAAGAACTCTTTGAATAAAAAAAATGGAGAAGCCCTCCTAGCTATCATGGCTCCTACTGAAAGAGTGACAAATCAACGTAATTCCCTGTCTCATGTTGCATCATGAATGTCATCTCCTGGAACATTAGGGGTTTCGAATCCCCTAATAGAAATTTTTTTATCAAAATATTTATTGATAGTTATATCTCTATTGATTTCCTAATGTTGCAAGAAATTAAGGTTGTCAGTTTTGTCCTGGATTCTAATCTTAATTACCTTTGGAAGGATGCTCTTAAGTTCTATACTACCCACCTCAGAGGAAGGGGGTACTGCTTTACTTATCAACCCCAAATGGGGCAGAGATATTATTGTTTATGGTTTTTCTCCCTGTCAAAGGGCCGTATGGATTACCATCAATCATAATAATTCTATTTTTGGCATATGCACCATCTATGCCCCAAATGATCATAAAGAGAGATCGACTCTTTGGGACTGGATGACTAGTTTTCCCAATGTCCCTTGGATTTTCGGAGGTGATTTTAATATGGTTGAGTCTTAGGATGATAAAGTGGGAGGTCTCCCTTTTAGTTGGAAAGATCAGGAAAAAACCCACTGGTATAGGATGAAAAATGAAAAAATCTCTTCGATCCCCTATTTGGTAACAAAGATTATAACCCTGGCCTATGACACACTTGGTGCAACTGTCAACAAGGCATATCCAGGATTTACTCTAGACTTGATCGGTTTTATAGTAACAAAAAATTATTTTCCTTCCTTCCTAATAGCTAGGGGAACTCCGTCTTGTCACCTCTACCACCCTTTCTGATCACCACCCCATCTCTTCTTGCATTAGCATAATTAATTCCCTTGCTCGTCCTAGAAACACCAAGTCAAAGTTTATTCTGAACTCTAGTCTGCTCCTTGATGAAGATGTGTTGGCTGTCATATCCATCATTCATCATATCAATTTCCATAACTTCCCTTCCTCCTGGCATACTAATAGATCAGAGATGAACCTGCTGGCTTGGCAAAATCCTTTAAAAACCATTGGCCAAAAGAGAGCCAAAGACTATAGATTCTCTGAGAAACTTCTCTCATCTGAGCTACAAATTGCTAAAGCTAATGTTCAAGCCTATCCCTCTAATGTTGATCTTACCTCTTCTATTATCTATGCCAAAGAAGCTCTCAGGAAACATCAACAAGTAAAGATTAGAGGAGAGAGGATAAGATCTCGGGCTCACTGGATTCAAAATGGTGATCGGGGATCTAAGTTTTTCTTTAACCTCATCAAGCATAAACATTCTAATGAATCAATTGACAAAATTTTAGTTGATAATCAAGAAGTTTCCGACCAAGATAGCATTAAAAAAGCCTTTGCTAGCTACTGCAAAAACCTTATTACCTCTGAGGATTTTGAAGAGGCTGACATCATGAGAATCAAATGCACTCCCCTGATTCCTACTATGATCTCTAGCAACGATGCTGATCTGCTATCTAAAATTATGTCTATTGAGGAAATTGAGAAGGCTATTAATGTCCTAGGCCGGATGGCCTCCCTGTGGAATTCTTCAAAGCCAACATTGGGTGGATTTCTAAAGATCTTCAAAACATCTATGCGGAAGCCCTTGTTAATGGATCCCTTGGCTCTACCATAAATACAGGTATCATTAAACTTATCCCCAAGGATGAGGAGAAAGCTCTCACTAAGAATTGGAGAACAATCACCCTCGTCAATGTCTCGTACAAGATATTAGCTAAAATCTTGGCTCTTAGACTGGTGGATATCTTTCCTAAATTTATCTTTGCTACCTAGATGGGATTCATCAAGGGTAGATTTATTCTTGAGAATCTCATCACCAGCTGGGAAGCCATGAACTAGGCTTCCTGCTCCCATCAGAATTCGGCCATGTTGCTGCTGGACTTTGAAAAGGCTTATGACATAATTGAATGGAGATTTATATCCATGATGTTAAAGGCCTTTGGTTTTCCTAAAACATACTGCAATTTGGTCCAGGTTTTGCTTAAAGATGTCGTTGCTCAAGTTGATGTTAATGGCTCCCTTTTCGAGCCCTTTCCTCTTGGGAGATCCATTAGACAAGGCTGCCCTTTAGCCCCTGCCCTTTTTTTTATTGCATCTGAAGCTTTATATTACATTCTCAGGGATAACTCCCTATCTGCTACTGTTAAGGGTATATCCCTCCCCAATAATGAAAAGCTTATCAACTCCCAGTTCGTTGATGACACTACCATTTTCTTTGAGTTCAATGCTAACAATTTTGATACCCTACAATCCAAACTTAAATGTTTTTGTACCATATCTGGAGCTCAGATCTCCCAAACCAAATCCATTTGCCTTGGTAGGGAGGATAAACCTCCCGACTGGTTTAAACAACATAACTTTCAATGGGGTGGCCCGCACATGATTGTCAAGTATCTGGGCATTCCTTTCTCTATTGAACTCTCCCTTAAGGATAAGTGGCTTTGGATTAAGGACAAGATAACTAATAAACTAAGAAAATGGCATAACAGATCCTTGTCTTTAGCTGACAGAGTTCAAGTCTGTCAAAAAAATTTCTCATCTTATAACATTTATTTTTCTTCTGCCTAGATGTTCAGTAACTATCAGATTTTGGAAATTCAAAAGGTGGTTAGGAGATTTCTTTGGTCTGATGGTAAAGGATTAAAAAAAATGCGTGTTGTCAATTGGGCCTGGTACGATATGGATAAACTCTTGGTGGTCTGGGGCTTAAGGATCTTAAAATGCAAGGGGTGGCACTGGCTTGCAAATGGATCTTTCATTCTATGGATGGTTATGATCCATGAAAAATCCTTGTTAGGCATAATATTGAAAGGGGTCTCCCTAAGCATGCTAAAAGTTGGAAGAACCTCCCCATTAGTGACTTGATTCTTGGTGACTTCCGTATTGTTGTTTAAGCGTCTGTTGTCTTCAAAAACATATGAAAAGCCTGGGATCAAGTCAAGAAACATATTAGCAATAAGGATTTCCATGATCTTAAACATGTATACGGTGAAAGATCCATCTAGTGGAATCTTCACTTATCTAGTAAACCCCTTGCCCTTTCCCAAGGGTGCTCTTCTCACCACTGGAACAGTCTTGGAATCTCTCAATTAGTTACCCTCTTTGAGCATGATAAGTTTATCAGCTGGGATGATCTTATGAACAGATTCGGTATCCCTCCCTCTCAAAAGAAAACTTATAACATGATTGTCAAGGCCACTTATAATCTTCCTACTATGTGCCTTGTTGATTCTCACAGATTCCTTACTTGTAAATGGCCTGATGGAGTTGTTCTATCCAAAATCAAAGCCAGAAACATTTACAATGTTATTGGGTATAACAATTCCATCATCAGCCATGTCAACTCTATCTGGTATGCCTCCCTTGATATCAAAACTTGGAGTAAATTCTTTGATAAGCTATGGAAAGGCACCATTGAACCCAAAATAAAGTGCTTTAAATGGTTGGTCACTCTTGACAGATTGCTGATTAGAAGGGATAAGCACATGAGTGAACTATGCAGCTTATGTAAGCTCCCTGAAATCAACAGACATATACTTCTGGACTGTATTTTTGCAAAAAAAATTTGGAATATGTTTGGCATTTCTTATCCTATTGATGTGCATATTCTGGAAATCATCACTGGTAATATTAATGGTATTAAAAATGATACTAATCTTTTTTGGAATATCCTCTCTTCCAATATTCTTTGGCTGATCTGGGAATGCAGGAATGAGGAAAAGTATCAAGACAACCGCAGGGTTCTTACTGAGTCATTTCTTAGACTCACTCATTTTAAAATTTTTGTGCAGGTCTATACTACTATGATGATGGACAAGGAGAAGCTAAAGAGGTTCCTAAAAAATGGTCATGCTACCTTCTTTATGTACGAGCTCAAGCATGGCTATGAGTGGAGAAGGAATATGGAGGACTATCAGACATTTGAGAATGCTTGCAAAAAGCTCAATAAGGAGATCAGAAAGAACCTCAAATCTAAGAAAGTTCAGAATCTCGTGTTGACTCAGATCTAGGAGATGAAAAACATAGCTTGGATGGAGGGGCTTATGGGATGGACGGCATGGCTTGACACCCACAGTGATATTTTACACTAGATCCTTTGTTGGATCCCTTGCTTTGTTCGGCTTTTGTTTTTAAACTCTTGTACTTACCAATGTGACTTTATTTTGTGAGGCTATGCCTCCTCTGTGGATGAAACTCTCTGTTGTAACTTAATTGGAACCTTTCGGTTTATTTTTTGATCTAATTATATCTAATACAAAAAAATCTAAATCTAAATATTAAATTTAAATCTAAATATTTAAATTATATACAAAAACAAAGTAATTAAAGAAATAAATATGAAAGGCTCTTCAAATTCCTCTTTCATGCTTGTCTCTCCAAATTCCTCTCCAAATCCGAAAAAGCGTGCAATTTTTAAAAAAAAATTAATTTTCTTCAAATACCATTTGGCACTCCTTTATTTTCGGCCTTTTATGGTCTTATATTTCTAGTTTTTTTATAATTTCAGATTTTTCTAATGCCATTTGGCATTTTTGAAGTTTACAAAATCAAAGTAATTAAATAAATAAATATGAAAGGCTCTTTAAATTTCCCTTTGCATGCTTGTCTCTCCAAATCCAAAAAAACATGCAAATTTTCTTTAAATGCCATTTGGCACTCCTTTATTTTCGGCCTTTCATGGCTTTATATTTGAATTTTTTTATCTTATTTTCAGATTTTTCTAATGTTATTTGACATTTTTCAAGTTTTTTTAAAATTAAAAAATTTAAAAACAATATTTAAATCAAAATGACAATATTTAAATATTAAATATAATATATTGAAATTTTTTGAAAATATGGCAGCATTTAAAAAAATTATAAATTAAAATTAATCATTATAAAGTAAATCTAAAATTAATATATAAAATATATCTAAAACATTAAAAAATAAATAAATAAAATTAAAATATTATAGACTAAATCTAAATCTAAATCTAAATGACAATATTGCGCTCCATATTTTAAAATACTAAAAAGTAAATGTAAATATTAAACCTAAATCTAAATCTAAATATTTAAACTATATACAAAAACAAAGTAATTAAAGAAATAAATATTTCACCTTTAAATCTCCTCCAAAACTTTCTAAGCTAGTAGCAATCACGACGCAACATGGAAGACATTTTCTTATTAATGGTTATAGTTGGAGTTAGGGTTAGAGTTAGGGTTAGGATTAGAGTTAGCGTTAGGTTTAGGGTTAGATTTAGGGTTAGGGTTAGGGCTAGGGTGGTTTTTTAATAGTTGGAATGTATAGTTAGGGTTAGGGTTAGGGTATGTTTTACAGTTGGAATGTACAATTAGGGTTAGGGTTAGGGTAATATTTACGGTTAGGGTTAGGGTTAGGGTTAGAGTTAGGGTTAGAGTTAGAGTTAGCGTTAGGGTTAGAGTTAGGGTTAGGGTGATTTTTTTAGAGTTATAGTTAGAGTTAGGGTTAGAGTTAGCGTTAGGGTTAGGGTTAGAGTTAGCGTTAGGGTTAGAGTTAGGGTTAGATTTAGGGTTAGGGTTAGCGTGATTTTTTACAGTTGGAATGTGTAGTTAGGGTTAGAGTTAAGGTTAGGGTTAGGGTTAGAGTTAGGGTTAGGTTTAGGGTTAGGGTTAGGGTTAGAGCTAGGGTTAGGGTTAGGGTTAGGGTGATTTTTTACGGTTGGAATGTACAGTTAGGGTTAGGGTGATTTTTATAGTTAGGGTTAGGGTTAGGGTAATATTTACGGTTAGGGTTAGGGTTAGGGTTAGGGTTAGAGTTAGGGTTAGTGTTAGGGTAAGGGTTAGGGTTAGGATGATTTTTATAGTTAGGATGTATGGTTATGGGTTAGGATTAGGGTTTGGTTTAGAGTTAGGATCTGGTTTAGAGTTAGGATTAGTGTTAAGATTAGAGATAGGGTTACAATTAGGGTTAGGGTGATTTTTATGGTTAGGTTTAGGGTTAGAGTTATAGTCAGGATGATTTTTTACAGTTAGGATGCACGACATAGGTTTGGGTTAGGGTTAGAGTAAGGATTAGGATTAGGGTTAGGGTTAGAGTTAGGGTTAGGTTAGGGTTAGGGTTAGAGTTACGATTAGGTTGTACAATTATGAGTTAGGGTTAGGGTTAGAGTTAGGGTTAGAGTTAGGCTTAGGGTTATAGATAGGGTTAGGGTTAAGATAGGGTTACAGTTAGGGTTAGGGTTAGGGTGATTTTTAGGGTTAGAATTATAGTTAGGGTGATTTTAAGGATAGGATGTATGGTTAGGGGTTTGGGTTAGGGTTAGAGTTAGGGTTAGGGTTAGAGTTAGGGTTAATGTTAGGGTTAGGGTTAGGGTTAGGGTAAGAGTTAGGGTTAGGGTTAGGGTTAGAGATATGGTTACTATTAGGGTTAGGGTTAGGGTGATTTTTATGGTTAGGGTTAGGTTAGTGTGTCATTTAGGATATTTTTTATGGTAAGGATGCACGGTATGGGTTTGGGTTAGGGTTAGAGTTAGGATTAGGATTAGAGTTAGAGTTAGAGTTAGGGTTAGGATTAGGGTTAGGATGTACAGTTTAGGAATAGGGTGTAGGGTGAGGGGGAGGATTAGTATCATCTTAATGGTTAGAGCAAGGGTGATGGTAATAATTATGGTTAGGGTTAGGGTTATAGTTAGGGTTACAGTGATATTTATGGTTAGGATGTATGGTTATGGGTTCGGGTTAAGATTAGAATTAGGGTTAGGGTTAGGGTTAGGGCTAGAGATAGTTAGGGTTAGTGTAATTTTTACAATTAGGGTTAGGGTAAGGGTGATTTTTATAGTTAATATTAGGGTTAGGATTAGGGTTAGATTTAGAGGTAGAGTCAGGGTTAGGATTAGGGTTAGAGATTTGGTTATGGTTAGGGTTAGAGGGTGACTTTTAAGGTTAGGGTTAGGGTTAGAGTTATGGTTAGGGTGATTTTTACAGTTAGGATGTACGGTTATGGGTTTGGGTTTGGGTTAGAGTTAGGGTTAGGGTTAGGGTTGGAGATAGTGCTAGGGTTAGGGTTAGGGTTAGGGTTAGAGTTAGGGTGATTTTTATAGTTATGGTTAGGGTTAGAGTTATAGTTAGGATGTATGGTTTTGGGTTTGGGTTATGGTTAGAGTTAGGGTTAGGGCTAGGTTTAGGGTTATAGTTAGGGTTAGAGTTAAGGTTAGGGTGATTTTTACAGTTAGGGTTAGAGGTAGAGTTAGGGTTAACTAGTGTTATGATTAGCGTTAGGGTAATTTTTATGGTTAGGATGTAGTATTTAGGAATAAGGTGTAGGGTGAGGGGTATGATTAGTATCATCTTAATGGTTAGAGTTAGGGTTAGGGTTAGGATGATTTTATGGTTAAGGTTAGTGTTAGGCTTATAATTAGAGTTAGGGTTAGGATTAGGGTTAAAGATGGGGTTAGGGTTATAATTAGAGTTAGAGTTAGGTTTAGGGTTATGGTAAGGGTAAGGGTTAGGGTTAGGGTTTGCGTTAGGGTTAGGGTTAGGGTGAGGGTGAGGGTGAGGGGTCAGAGTTAGGGGTAGGATGAGATTAAGGTCATGGTTTGGGATATGATGTTATGTTTATAGTTAGCTGGAGTATCATATTTAGTGTAACATTAAGGGTAAAAATAATATTCGAGTAAATGCTTGGTATAATTAGGGTTTGGGAAGATGGTTTAGAGCTAGGTGTATTAATAATATATTAGTTAGGTTGAGACTTAGGTTTAGGTTTTGAGTTAGTTTACTGTCATGGTAAGGGTTAGGAGTAAGGTTTAAAGTTAGGTTCAAATCAGATAAAGTGTTGTGGTTAAGTTTAATATTCGGTTGACTATTAGAATAAGATTAGGGATGTGGTCACCGATTGGATGTAGGTTTTAGAGTTATCATTAATATAATAGGTAGTGTGAGATTTAGGTGTACATTTGGACTATTTGGTTAGGGTAAGGGTTTGGTATAGTTTTATAACATTGATTATATATATAGGTAATAGTTACTATGATATTTAGGCTTATGATTGGGGTTAGGGCTTAGAGTTATAGTTAGGGGTAATCATAGGGTGACTTTTATAGTAAGATAATAAACATAGATAGCGATGGGATGTATGTTGTACATGTAGGATTTGTATCACACTAAGGATTTGTATCACACTTTTTCCCACTAAGGGTTTAGAGTTAGGACCAATATCATACTTATTAGTATTAGAGTTATGATTAGGGTTAGTGATGTAATGTAGGTATTAGAGTTATGATTATGATCATACTTAGTAACATAGATATATGGTTACAATTAGAATGAATATTATTAAAATAATGGTTGTACACTTAGAATTAATATAATCGTTCGGATTAGGATTATGCATAGAATTAGCATCTGGGTTTTATTCAAAATTTAGTGCCTAACATATCTATGAGATATCCTCTGTGAATAATTTTTCATATTTATTTGAAACATCCATTGAAGGCATCCTTTTTATGGGACACATTTATGAAAGCCATTAATCTTAGAAATACAAAGTTCATGAAACTTGCATAGATCAAAGGGGAAATATAAATCCTGCTAGAACTATTTAGATGAAGTTAAAAGTGTGAAAGCGAAGACAATGATGAACTATATAAAAAACATTTCTCCGTCACGATGTAAGTCCATCACATATTCTTCAACGATTAAGATGGTATTGCGACCTTTATTTGAACAATGATCATGGTAGACTTCTTTCATCACTGACGTAAATGCATCTAATTTTGTAGATGTGTCCTGTACAAATCTTGCACCATCTTCCATCTGCATTATTTCTAGTTCTTCAACATAATCAATTGATAACGATGCATTCTCCATGGCTTTGATTATATTTGTACATGATTATTTAATTATTTGTGCACACTTATCAAATTCAGTCTCAAAGAAAATTTGAGGCCACTGAAGCATTTAGGCTCGTATCAATGATGTTTGACTCTCTGTCAGAGGTAACCATAGTTCAAATGATATGATGCAAATTTTTAAACAAACATCAGCCTATAGAAATAATTAGAATAAAAAGTACATTTATTTTATAAATTGAAAAAAATGAAATCAATAATGTTTAAAATAAGATAATAGATGTAGTATGATGAATTATGAGAAAAAATATTTTAACAACCATAAGAAATTTAAAAAATTAAGTAACCATGTTGCATTATAATGTGGAACTCTACATGTTTCTGGAACATTTCTATGGATGTAGAATTTTCTTTTTCAACATCCAAGTGAATGTTTATATTAGGTGGATGGTTATACCCCTCACTTGTTTGGGGATCAAATTTTTTCTCTTCATGCCCCTGCTCATTTTGAAGAGGAGCGAGTTGTTCAGAGGTTCTTTGACTATTGTTTCTTTCTACATTTATTTCTTCTTTATTTTCAATTTCCAATTGTTCCACTATTACTTCAGCCATTCTTGTAGCAGACCTTCATCTACCAACTTGATTGTGTAAAATTCTATGTTGTTCTATTTGATTTTCTATCATTTGTTCTTGTTGACGTCCATGACTCTCTCTTCGATATTATCTTTAATTCTAATATTAAAATTACTAATTCTAATATTTAAAACAAATTATCTAAATCTAATTAATCTAATATTGAAATTACTAATTCTAAATTTTAAATCAAATTATCTAAATGTAATATTGACATGACTAATTCTATGAAATGAATAATTCCAATATTTAAATCAAATAATCTAAATGCAATATTGAAATCACTAAATACAATATTTAAATCAAATTATCTAAAACTAATTATTTTAATATAATATTTTAATCAAATTATATAAATGTAATATTGAAATCATTTTTTAAAAATCTAAGCAAGAATTTAATTCATTAATACAAAATAATTTTAGTATGAAATTTATTATAACAAAGATTAGTATATTAAAATATTGAAAAATATATGGCATTTCCATTTAATTAATATGGCAGCATTGTCCTCCATCTATTAAAATTTATTTCAAATATTAGTAGTCTGATATTATTAAAATGAAAAAATGAAAATATTTCAGAATAATATGCAAATCAAAATGGTAATATTTAAATACTAAATCTTATACATTGAAATATTGGAAAATACGGCGACATTTCTGTCCATATATTAAAACTATATTTTAAATAAAAGAGTAATATTATTTTTAAATTAAAATATTTAAATATTACCCTAGAAACATAATATATTAAAATTTTAGAAAAGATGCAGGCATTGCCATCCATATAAAACCATTATAAACTAAAACTAAAACATTATATAGTAAATCATAACTATAAATCTAAAACATTAAAAAGTAAATCTAAAACAAATATATAAAATATATCTAAAACATTAAAAAGTAAATAAAACATTAAAACATTATGAACTAAATCTAAATCTAAATGACAAGATTGCCTTCTATATTTTAAAATACTAAAAAGTAAATATAAATATTAAACCTAAATCTAAATCTAAATCTAAATATTAAATTTAAATCTAAATATTTAAATTATATAAAAAAATTAAGTAATTAAAGAAATAAATATGAAAGGATCTTCAAATTTCATGCTTGTCTCTCCAAATTCCTCTGCAAATCCGAAAAAGCATCCAATTTTTTTAAAAAAATTAATTTTCTTCAAATGTCATTTGGCACTCTTTTATTTTCGGTCTTTTATAGTCTTATATTTCTATTTTAATTTTAATTTCAGATTTCTGTAATGGCATTTGGCATTTTTGAAGTTTACAAAATTGAAGTAATTAAATAAATAAATATGAAAGGCTCTTCAAATTTCTCTTTTGCATACTTGTCTCTCCAAATTCCTCTCCAAATCTGAAAAAGCATGTAAATTTTTTAAAAAAATTAATTTTCTTCAAATGCCATTTGGCACTCCTTTATTTTTGACCTTTTATGACTTTATATTTTGATTTTTATTTTACTTTTAGAATTTTCTAATGCCATTTGGCATTTTAAATTTTTAAAAAAAAAATTAAAATATTAAAAAACAATATTTAAATAAAAAAGACAATATTTAAATAATAAATATAATATATTGAAATTTTTGAAAATATGACAACATATAAAAATATTATAAATTAAAATTAATCATTATAAAGTAAATCTAAAACATTAAAAAATAAATCTAAAATTAATATATAAAATATATCTAAAACATTAAAAAATAAATAAAAATATTAAAATATTATAGACTAAATCTAAATCTAAATCTAAATCTAAATTAAAATGATAATATTATGCTCCATATTTTAAAATACTAAGAAGTAAATGTAAATATTAAACCTAAATCTAAATCTAAATATTAAATCTAAATATAAATATTTAAAGTAAATCTAAATATTTAAACTATATAAAAAAACAAAGTAATTAAAGAAATAAATATTTCACCTTTAAATCTCCTCCAAAACTATCTATTCAATTCTCTTCCAAAGCTCTCATGCTCTTCTCTACAAAACAACAAATTAAATGAGGGAAAAACTCTTTTATAATTTGAGAGTGTCTCCTCATCTTCCCTAAAGAATGCCTCTTTGCATGCCTAGTAACATTAAAAAGTAAATCTAAAATTAATATATAAAATATATCTAAAACATTAAAGCATTATAGACTAAATCTAAATCTAAATGACAATATTGTAAATATTAAACCTAAATATAAATATAAATATAAATATAAATATAAATATAAATATTTAAACTATATACAAAAATAAAGTAATTAAGGAAATAAATATTTCACCTTTAAATCTTCTCCAAAATTATCTCTTCAATTCTCCTCCAAAGCTCTAACTACTCTGCAAAACAACAAATTAAATGAGGGAAGAACTCTTTTATAATTTGAGAGCATCTCCTCATCTTCCCCAAAGGATGCCTCTTTGCATGCCTTGTCTCTTCAAATTCCTCTTTGCATGCTTGTCTCTTCGAATCTGAAAAAGCATGCAATTTTAAAAAAAAAAAAAATTAGTTTCTTCAAATGTCATTTGGCACTCCTTTATTTTCAGTCTTTTATGACCTTATATTTTAATTTTTTATTTTATTTTCAGATTTTCCTAATGCCATTTGGCATTTTTGAAGTTTTTCTTTTTATAATTTATTTTTTTGTAACTCCCACCAAATCTTTTTTTTTTTTTTTTTTCGGCTTTTATCAATGCCATTTGGCATTTTGAGAAACGTAAGTGCTCAATCTTTTTTTTTTTTGCAATTTCTTTTTGTTTTTTTAATGCCATTGGCATTATGTGCATTTTTTTAAATTTTTTAATTTGTTTTCAGATTGTAACTGTAGGAATTTAAAGCATTTCTTTTTTATATACACAAAATATTCCTTAGAATATGTCTGTGTTGGGACTCAACTTGTGCTCCCATTGTAAGAACGCCTCTTGGCGTAATGAGGGAAGAACTCTTTTATAATTTTAGAGCGTCTCCTCATGTTCCCCAAAGGATGCCTCTTAGCATGTCTTGTCTCTTCAAATTCCTCTTTGCATGCTTGTCTCTCCGAATCCAAAAAAAACATGCAATTTTTTTTTTTTTAAATAGTTTTCTTCAAATGTCATTTGGCACTCCTCTATTTTCGGCCTTTTATGACCTTATATTTTTTTTTTAATTTTAATTTCAGATTTTCCTAATGCCATTTGACATTTTTGAAGTTTTTTCTTTTTGTAATTTTTTTTTTAACTTCCACCAAATCTTATTTTTATTTTATTTTATTTTTATTTTCGGCTTTTATCAATGCCATTTGACATTTTGAGAAATGTAACTACTCCTCAATCTTTTTTATGTACACAGAATATTCCTCAGAATATGCCCGTGTTGGTATTCAACTTGTGCTCCCATTGTAAGAACGCCTCTCGGCGTAATTAGAGTTGACGTGTCATAAACAGAGACCATTTTTTATTAATGGTATTATAGCTTATTGTTGCCAAGTGTTACGCGGAATGTAATGTAACATTCGAATGTCCTTTTATTGTTCACTGTTATGGTGGAATGATAAGTCCCAAAAAATTTCTCACTCAGGTTTAACTGGTATAGACTATTGGTTTTGGCTTTAGGAATGGACCATAGTTAATCTCCATAATTGATTTCAAGTTTATTTAAATTAAGATATGGCGGCGGAAACAATTTTTCCTTTTTATTAGTATTGAATTAAACATTATGATAACTTGTTATGGACCATGACATGGACTAATTGAAGATCCCTAGTTGAAGAACAAGAGTTGTAAAGCGTTATGATTTTGTTTTAAGTTTCTTTAGTTTGTTGGTGACAAAGCTAGAGGTGTAGGTGAGGAGGTAGTGGGAAGGAGACTCATATAGGTGTAAAACGTGGTGAAAATTAGTTGAATAGTTTTCATTTATATTTAGAGAATGTGTAGATTTTGGAATACTTATAATTATTTACATTTAATTAGTATATTTTGAGCGATAAATTATATATTTAAGCTTGTTTGTGTGTAAAAGTTTAAATTGAAGTGTGGAAGGATAATAGAATGTTTTGTGTGGAATATTTAGATTATTTTGAATTTGCAAATGAGAAAATTTTGTATTGTCTTAAAATGAACCAATTTAAATACAAGTGTATATTAATATTTTGTATGTCTATCTATATAGTGATTGATGTATGGGATGAAGTTATTGATAACAACTGAATTATTAAATTTGTAATTTTCAATTTATATAGTTGAAATTTGTTGTTGTTGGTTGGAAAATTATGTATTATGGTAGTTAGAGTAGGTTGTTTCGTAATTGAGTTTTAGTTTGAGTAGGTAGAAAAGGTTGCAATTTAAAGAAATGGTTGGAATTTTGTGGTAAGAATACGATGAATAGTTATTTTTAAGTAAGGATAGGCAATTTTCAGTGGTTTGAAGTTGCGAATGAAATGATGGAGCTGTGAGTAACAGAAAATGTTTAAAATTTTGTTCTACTATTTTATTAGAGTATGTATAGATCATGGAATAGTCAATGTCAATTGTATAGTATATGAGGAATTAAAGAATGTTTAAATTTTAGTTTGTTTAAGAAATATTGGTTTTGAATAGGAAAAGGCGATAGGATGGTGCACGTGAAATATGTAGATTATTTTGAAATGGAAGATGTCAAAATGTTGGATTATTTGAAAATGAACTAATTTAAATAAAAGTGCATTGTAATAGTTTATATATTTATTTATGTTATTATTCATGTGTGAGAAGTTATTAGTAATAAGTTAATGGTTGGATTTGTAATTTTGAATTCAATAGAGCTAAAGTTTGTCTGCTAAAGTTTGTCAAAGTTGGTTTGTGTGCCATTTCAAAAGTGAAGTATTAAAATAAATAATATTGTGATGAAGAAAATGGTTATCAATGGTAAACCACCAAGTTCCACATACATTGGAATGCAAAACACTCTAACAAAGTGAATCCGATTAGCACAAACAAAGATTAAAGGTGCAATTTCATGATTTACACAATGTAGGGTTTGGATACCTTATGAAGGAAATGGTAATGATATGCAATCTGATATGTGAATGTAATAAATGACTAAAGAAAATAAAATTAGATCTAGAAGAGCATGTGTAAGAGGAAAATAGGAAGGATAAACCCACCTTGAAAACAAGGAGTGGGTTGACCTTCATATCTGAGATTGACTATCGCAGAACTCTTAAAATAAAAAAATGGTTCTGGATCTGGCACCCTGATACCTGTAACTTCTGACTGTGAAAATTTATGATCCAAAGGACTGTGTCAAGCAAAGTCGACCTAGTCCTTTTAACTTCAAAACTGATGAAACTTGCAGAGGACCTGTGTCTAACTCTGATATTCCCAAATTTGACTCTGAAAATCCTGAAACTTGCTCCTGCACATAGAAAAGGAGGGGGAGAATGTTGTGGGGAGGAGCTTACCTTGATTAGACACCTGTTTAGGAATCAACCTTGAAATGAAATAACTAAAATTGAAGGAAATTTTTAATGTAGCAGAGATTATATCTAAACAATAGAATATACCATTCCATGTAGATGCACTTGTCTCTAAGTATGTGATCAAGAATGTTGATGTAATAGCTTTGACTCAACACAAAAACTAAAAGGAACTCATGTACGAAAAAATATCATGTAGTAGATGTTTTAATTCGCCACAATGTTCGATTAAGGAAGAAAGAGAAGAAGAAGAAGACTTGATAGATGAATGTAGATCTTCTTCGTTGATGTCAAACTCCTTTGGTTGGCCTCCAATGGGGGAAAAGAGATAGATTTATGGAAGGAAATGCCTTGCATGCATGAGTGGAATGGAATCCTTAAATACTTGATGATGAATGTCTTCAATGTATATTTGCTTGCACTTGAATGTCTTAAATGCACAATAGCTTTCTCAATAAAATCATGATGTGAAAATGAGAGGAAGAGGCCTCCATTCACATTTTGGGGCTTAGATGTCTCAGGATGACCTCAATTAAGCACCTAGGAGAAACACCCTCACATTGGGCCTAGATCCCATTTAAATTCAATGCCATAGGAAAAGCTCAACTTGGTTTGACCTTGTCCAGGACAAGGCCAACTTAGTTTGACCTTGTCCTGTCATGCTAAATTTTGTTCAGAATTTAGGGGAGTGTGCCTAAAAGATGCGGTGACAACCTTAGTCTACCAGGAAATCAGGGAAAATCCCAAAATTTCATATTAAATGCATAGGACCCAAGTGGAAATGAATTATGTGGATAGATGGAAAATGGGAAAATATGCATAGAAATTAGAGCCAATCTTGAGTTTGAAGAAGTAGGTGGACCTATATTTAAATTAAGTATGAATTTAGGTACAATATGAAGTCCTACCATATGAAACACACTAAAGTAGGCTAAAAATGGTCCCAAAATGAGCACAAATTAAGTCCTTACTTTTTAGAATGGTACATTTAGCCCCTATTTAAGTGGGTGTATAAGAAAAACTCATGCTCACAAAAAGAGAGAGAGAGAGAGAGATGAATTGCAAAGAGAAAAGACAACACTAAGTTTAAGGATGTAAGCCCCAAAACCAAGGATCTTAGCTCCACATCCATGTATAAGGGTAGGAAAACAAAAAGCAAAAAGAAAAAGAAAAGACAAAAGACAAAAAATAACTAAAACAAAGCTCCAAATCAACTAGTGAAGGAGACCTCGACCAAAAATGTCTCATCCACTAATATAATGTCTAGAAAGCTATTGCAATAGCACAAGTGATCACATAGGAAGAACAAGAGCATCACCAAATATGATACAAAATCCATGGTCTAACTTACTAGCATAACCATGAGAGTGAAGATAGAAAGAGAGGAATGAGAATTGATAGTCTAGCAACTTTGTTATGCTTGTTAACTCTTACCTTGAAAAATTTTGCGCACAAGGTGGCTTGAAAATGTTTTCCGCATGGGGCAGCTTGAAAATGTTTTGTGCACAGGGCGGCTTTAAAAATGTTTTGCGCACGGGGCGTCTTGAAAAATGTTTTGCATCCAAAGAAGATTTAGGGGGATCAGATCTTATAGAAAGCATCATCTCTATGTGGATCCATGTCTAGGGATTAGTCTTATGGAAATTGTGTATGAATCCATGTTTAGGGATTATTCCTATGGGAATTCTGTATGAATCCATGTCTAGGGATTAGTCTTAGAAATTTTGTATGAATCTATGTTCACAAATTATTCTTTATGAAAATTTCCATGTGAATCCATGAAAAGTGATTAGTATATGGATAAAAAAATTGCATGTAATGACCAAGGGAGGCCGTATGTATGCCCCTACCTATGATGGAAACATAGGAGGTATCATAAGGAAGATAAGAAAGGATACCTAATTCCAACAACAAGAAGATATCCTTAAAACAAGAATGTATGCCATGAACTTAGCTAAGAGTAATCACTCTTATGAGCTAAGAAAATAGATAACCATGAAAGTATATTTTTCTTGTAGGATGAAACCCTTGAAAGGAAGAGATCTTGGCAGTAAGATATCTTCCTTCAAGAGGAGCTCTTCAACAAAGATAAAATATTCAAGACAAAGAGGGGGAGGAGAACAAGAATGCACCCATTTAGCCCCCTATTGCTAGGTGAAAGAGACATTCTTGATGAAGGATGACATACTTTGAAATACATAGTAAGGGAAATTGTTTATAATGAAGATAGTTTTGCAAATAAAGAAGAGGTTGTGATCAAGGATGCACACCTCTTGTATAAGAGAGAATTCCAAATCAGAACGATTCTAGACCTCATTGGCGTGCATTGCATTGATTTGTAAATGAGTATCTAATGAGGCCCTTGTTTCTAGGACTCATTCATGCATTTCATGCTTATAATTTTTTGGACTTACTATAAATAGAAGGTTTTTATGAGTCAACTTACTATTTATAAAAGGTTTTAATATATAAAAGGTTTTTATGAGTCGACTTACTATTTATAGAAGGTTTTTATAAATAGGATATTTTTATAAATAGAAGGTTTTTATAAGTTGATCTTCTTTTTTGGAATTACTATAAATCGAAGGTTTTTATGAGTCAACTTACTGTAAATAGTAAGTCATTTTGGTGACTTAACAAAAATAGTAATTTCAACAAGTGTTGTACATGTAGTTGTATGAGTCATACTTATTGAATTTAGTAAGTGGTTTGTAATTAGGACTCTGCAACTCAGTTGTTATATGCAACTCAAATTCATGTTTGGGAAGACAATTTGAACATTGTTGTAACTGTGAAAATTTATGAGATATTATATTGAAAGATATTTGCCTGTGGTTTTTTCTTGGTATAATTTTACCAAGTTTTTTCCATGTAAACACCGTGTTGTGTATTTTCTCTTCTTTGTAAATTTCTGCACTTGTAATTTTCACAACAACAAATAGATAGATGGAAAAAACTTTGTAACTAGTCCAAGCATAAGAAATACCAAAATTAAATACTAGGCCACACAACATGTGGAATAAACCACCAAGAAAACAAAACAAATCCTTTACATGTAACATATTCATGTGATATTGTGACTAATATCGGTCACATAAGAGGGAGTAACCGCCACATGACACTAGGGAACAAAACATCCTAGCAACGTTAGAGAACATACCAAAACACGCCAACCAGTGGATCATTTATGATTCCATTCACATGCCTCACTATAAATACTTAATAAATGCATCAATATTCTTTCTCAATTAAAATTCCTTTACCTTTTTCCATGTAATGCAAAAATTTACACAATGCAGGGTGTTTAACATGCCTAGACAAGAGCAATTACACTTATGGAACAAGGGATGATTAATTTTGTATGGCCATTATGGCCTCAATGCATTCAGGGAAAGGTATATACAATGCTAGAAGGAACAAAATGCTTGGTATACACAATATAATAGAATGGAACAATTCCTACAGGTTGCTTCAAAACAATAATCACATAATTGCTTACAAATTCTTCCCTATAAAACAAAAAGTTTTAAACTAATAAGATTTTAGAAAAATGATTTTGGAATTTAGAAAATAAAAAAATTCACATCTTAACTTTAGATTTTATTTCAAATGAAATAAATAATCATTTTTTATTAGCATAAAGTTAATTTATTAATAGCCACTAAGTAATAAAGTGAATGCAATAGCCTTGCCTAAATGCAAGTACTAATAATAAAATCTAGTGAAATCTATGAGAAT
>MU225431.1:2363050-2380881 GCA_018584345.1 Thuja plicata
CACATTTTACTTTTAATTATTTATATTGTGTTTATTGTTCTATATTAATGTTTTGAAATTAAACATTAATATATAAAAAATGGAGAGGAGAGAGGGAGAAATATAAAGATGAAGATATAAGTAGAAAGTAATAGAGAGAGGTATAAAGGGGGAGATATATAGACATAAAGAGTGATAGAGAGATGACAAGATAGAGATACATATAGAGGGAGAGATGGGAGAAGAAATGTAGAGATGTAAAGATTAAAATGTATAGGAAGGGGTGTCGGAGAGAGATGATTGGATAGAGCTATAGATTAATATAAAGTTGGAGGATGGGGAGAAATAGATAGAGAGGAAGAGGGACATGGAGAGGAGATAGAGAGGGGGGAGTGCAGATGGAAGATGTAAATATATAAAAAATAGAGAATGAGAGAGGGAGAAATATAATGAGAAAGATATAAGTAGAAAGTAATAGAGAGGGGTAGAAATCGGGAGATATATAGGCATAGAGAGTGATAGAGAGATGACAAGATATAGATACATATAGAGGGAGAGATGGGAGAAGAAAAATAGAGATGTAAAGATTAAAATGTATAGGAAGGGGGTGATGGAGAGAGATGGTTAGATAGAGAAATAAATGAATATAAAGTGGGAGGATGGGGGAAAACATATAGAGAGTTAGAGATAGATCAAGAGGTAAAGATAGAGAGGGAGACATAGAGAGGGAGAGATAAAGAGGAAGAGTTATAAATATATATCGATGGTGAGATATATTGATACAAAGATAAGGAGATCTAGAGAGGATAAGAATGAGTGACAAATAAAGGGGCAACTACTTAAATGACCTTTCCATAACTCTACGACATTCACATTGCACACTAAGGTGTGATTTATAGTATAATTTAAATGGGGAAATCAGAAGAAAGGATGAAGTCTAAATTAAGGAAATGGGCAGTGAAGCATGAAAAGGTTTACAAAATTATGATGTTTGGACAAAGAAGATGAAGACTATAATAGTTGCAAATGATTTGTGGGAGCTTTTGGTCAATGTCTTTATGGATGGGACTGACCCAACTCTATTTTCTTCCCTCACAAATAATCAGAAGACTCAGTTGAAGGAGTGAAGGAGGAAAGATGTAAAAGCTTTGAGCTTGATTGAAAAAACCTTGACATAGGCAATCTTTCCCAGAATTGCAGCAGTTGATTATTCCAAAAAATCTTGGGATATCCTTCATACTAGTTTAAAGGGATTGAAATTTTTTGTGTGGTGAGGCTCCAAATGCGTTGAAGAGAACTTGAGATGTTTCTCGTGAAGGACAATGAATCCATTTCAGATTTTTGTTTAAGACTCTCTGGTTTGATAAAACAGTTGAGAACCAATGGAGAAACCATGGGGGAGAAAAGAATAGTAGAGAAAATTTTGAGAAGTATACCCTCAAAATTTGATACTCTAGTTATTGCCACTGAAGAGGCAAAGGATCTCTCTGTTGGAAAGCTACAATGTAAACAATTGTTGTTTTGTCATTGATGTCAAACCTTAACTGGTGAGACTATTGCTATCTATCTGTGCACCATATCTACTGATTGTTGAAGAAGATTTGAAGGCAAGGATAAAAAGAAGACCGAGTGAAATGGTTGAGTTATGGGAAATTAGAAGGGTACTTGATCAGTTGGCACATTGGCAAAGTAATGTGTTGTTTATCCATTACACTAAGTCAAGATGTCAGTTTAATGGGAATAGCATATGTCGAGTGAAGTTTGTGTCAACCAAGAAATAGTGTATGTTGAGCATAATTTCTTAGTATCGACCGAGCGCTAGTAAATTTCTAAGGAAAACAATGATGACCGAGTGGAAGGACACAGTGTTTGCTGAGCATCCGTATTTTGGTAATTGTTGTGATTTGAGATCTCTGGCCGAGATAATTGAATTTATTGGGATATGTAAAGTTAATTAAGGATAAGCAAGATTGGTCCACACTATTTAAATACACAGGTAACTGTAATTAATGCATGAATCCAAGATTTAATTAGTGATTACTTTGGAGAAGTAAATTAAATGTAAATGATGGAAATATCTGTTGGATCTAACCTAACCTAAGATCTACGATCTTGATTAAGAGGAAAAGATTTATTTTACCTAGATGAAGAGGTATAAGATAACCTCAAGGGTTTTTTCAAGATGTATGTATGTGAAAAGTGTATTCAAGAGAATTGCATGGTTAATTGATTGATTGGCATGATCTAGAAAAGAAGGCTAAACAGAGAAGCAGAGAGTTGCAAAAGTGATTGCTTGACAGATCTCCAAGCAGATCTAAAGATTGAAATGAGAATGGAGGCCACTCAGTGAATTAGCATAAGAGCTAAATTGGATCTGGATTTGAAAAGTAAGTTGTATGTATCAGATCACACCTGCTGATTACTTTTAGATAACCATTGCATCAGTCAAAATCCTTTAACCAGGTTGAACTAATAGTCATTGTATAAATCCTTTGAGCAAGGTGACATTCAGGTGGAATATTCTAAGACCTCTAACAAGGCCACTCCTGACAGGGTGATTAAATCCTTTGACCATATCACATTTAGCAATGTGTTTTGTAACCTTTAAACAAGTTGGCTCCTAGCAGAGCTCACTTCAGAAGAGTGAAAACTTGGTAGCATGTTACTGGTGGTTTTTCCCAATTTGGGTTTCCACGTTACATATTAGTGTCAACTTGTGTGAATGTTTATGTTGTGTTTTACTGTTAACTTTCTACATGCTAATTATATTTGAACACTAAACTGCATATTTATGTTGTTGACTTATGATTTTTATGCCGAGGAGATCTGAGTTGTTTAAAGTGATATAAAGTTTCAATTGGTACATCTAGACCCAAGGATAACTGATTCACCCCCACTCTCAGTTATTCTAAATTCATTCTAACAATTGGTATCAAAGCTTTGTTCTCTTGAAAATAGTTTGAAGGTACTTGGAGCAAAAGATCAAGATGTATAAAAAGGAGGTACCGAAGTTGAACAAAGATAACTTCCCTGCATGGCAGAGTTTGATGAAATTGCATCTGGCTGGTATTGGTGATGCCACTAAGTGCTATATTTAACATGATTATATAGTCCCAACTACACCTCTCACCACTGAACAGTTAAGAGAAAAGCAAGAACACAATCAAGCAATGTTGGAGATCGCATCATCCCTGAGCTATCTTGAATTTGAAGACATAAAGAATTGTACAAATGCAAAGAAGATGTGGGATACCCTAGCAACCATCTATGGAGGAGATACAAATGTGATGAGAGCCAAATCTAAAAATTTAAGAGGCAAGTTTGATGAAATAAAAATGTAAGAAGGAGAAAATATAGTTCAATATTGTGGTAGGATAAAAGAAGTTGTGAATGCTATTAGAGGAGCTAATGGAACCATTAATGATAACACCATTATGAGCAAGGTACTGAGAACTCTTCTTCATGTATATGCTATTAGAGTCTCTGCAATTCAAGAATTAAGATGTACTCCTAATAACAATTTGAATTTAGAAGGTCTGGTAGGCAGACTTACTGCATTTGAGATGTCACACTTTGATAACTACACTCCACAAGATATTCATTCCGCATTCATATCCTAGTTGGTCCTTAACAAATCAAAGAAAGGAAAGAAATGTGTAAACAATGACAGTGACACTGCAGATGATGATCTGGAAGAACTTGAGGCACTTATGGCAAGGAGACTATCTAGAGGAAAAGGAAAATTCAAAGGTAAACTTCCTATCATTTGTTTTTCATGTAACAAAGTTGGTCATATTGCTGCTAGATGTCTTGATAAGAATAACAAAGATGAAAGAAGGGACAACAAGTACAAAGACAAAAAGGATAACCGAGACTTCAGAAAGTATAAGGATTACAAAGACAAAGGTAAGAAATATTGCTCTATAGCTGAAGAAGCTTCTGATAGTGGAACTGATAATTCTGATCAAAAAACATAGAAGTTGTGTATGTTGCTATGAAAGATGATTCTGATGATGATGAGAAAACTGCACTAATTTCTTATATGAGTAAAGGTGGTCATTAGATTATTGTCAGTGGTTGTCCACATCACATGACTGGTGACAAGGTTAAATTTTAAACCTTAGATCAGTGCAATGGCAGTTATGTTAAATTTGGTAATGATGCACCATGTCTTGTTAAAGGGAAATGATCAAATAACTTGACTGACAAGATCAGATGTGACAATGTATATTGGGTTGATGATCTTAACTATAATTTATTGAGTGTTGCACAGCTGAATACTTCTGGTTACAGAGTTGAATTCCATCACAAGAAGGCAAAGATCTATGATGCCACTGGAGAACTAGCTAGAAGTGGAGAGAAAACAAAAGGTAACTTGTTCTATCTGGACTTAGCTAATGAGACATGCTTGTTTGCCAATATAATGATGTTTGGTTATGGCATAAAAGGTTGTGTCATGCAAACTTTGATAACTTGGTAAGCATAAGAAAATTGAAAAAGGTTAGAGGGTTGCCTAAGTTTAAGAAACCTGAAAATGAAATGTGTAAGAAATGTCAATTGGGAAAAATGAGTAAATCTAGTTTCAAAAGCAAGACTCATACTTCTGAGAAAATTCTGGAATTGGTTCATACTGACCTTTGTGGTCCCATTGGTGAGAAAATTTATTGTGGAGATATATATTTTATTCTATTTGCTGATAATTACTCTATAATGATGAATGTTATGTTTCTTAAGGAGAAATCTGATGCATTCCAGTTATTTAAGTGGTACTTGGCAAAAGTTGAAAAGGAGACAGGAAAAATTCTAAAATGTTTGAGATCTGACCGAGGAGGCAAGTTTATTTCTAATGAGTTTAACATGTTCTGCAATGACCGAGGTATAAAAAGATAGATGTACACACTTAGGGAACCACCACAAAATGGTATTGTTGAAATAAAAATAGATCTATCATGGACTGTGCCAGGACACTAATGATGGAGAAGAATGTTGCATAGAAATGTTCTTTTGAACAAGTCCCCAGTAGAGTCGCCAATCTGTTGGTGCTCAAATCAACAGATTGGATTTCCTATGGACTTGCCAATCCAATGCTTGGAAACACAAGTTATTTGGCCAACTAACAAGTCACAACCAAGGCAAGGTTAGAACTTCTGCAATTCTGGTTTTGCAAAACCAAGGCTGGTAGGCCTATACATTGACTTATCCTTCAAGTTACAAGGCTTTTTATAGAAGATAAGTAACACTTCAACCTTCTTTCTCAAGTATGGCAAGGAACTTGAAAGAAATCTAACTAAAAGCAATATATCATAAACTGTAAATTGAAATAATTTAAGTAATTAAAAGAATGTTTAGTAAATGTGTATGTAATTTGAAATGAATAGATAGATAGATATCACAAAACTATAAACAATTAACTGAATAACTATAATCTAAATAATGATTAGACCAGTGCCTTATTCTACCATGGGCAATAGAGTCAAGATCATTCCAATCTTATGCTCAACCTTAGAGACAGTTTTACAAGAAAACTTATCACTTTAAAGGTGTTATGGAATGTACCTGCAACCTAAAACAAATTCAGAGATATTTCAAAAGGGTAATACTTCTTAGATGATAGACCAATTGACTAAGGCCTCAATCAACAGAATTTAACCATGCAAAATGAGAAAACCAATTGAAAATATAGAATATGAATCAAATAAAGAAGCATGCACATCAAACTATCACTTTGAAGAAGTTCTATTCATTTATCCGAGGGACTAATTGTAAAATGATAATGAAACTATTACACATGTGAAAGTAAAAAGGGCTTATCTTTATTGATTTTGAAAAAATAGTACATCCAAGTCCATGTTATACTTGTTGATTAAAAACTATCCAAATATGTGAAATTATATTATATTGTATTTCCCTCTCTTTACATTTTACATTATGTATACATGTGTGTGTGTGTGTGTGTGTGTGAGTGGCTTTCACACCTTTTTAGGGTGAAAAGACACAACTCTTATTACAAATTATTTTGAAAAAACAATAAACTAACTAAAAAATAACTACCTAACTTTCAGATTTTGCTTTGGTCAAGAATCAAAAACACCTTGTGAAAAGCAAATATTCCTATTGGAGATAGGAAATTTGATTTCCCAAACTGGGTCATTTTTAGATTTGTACAATTTAACCATCTTTATCCTCTGTCAAAATCATCTTTGTAGCAGGTCTAAATTCCAGCATTTTTTGAAGGCTTCGATTAGTTAGTTATATTTATTTGTGTCATAAAGCTTTGTTCATTTGATCTTTTTTTTATGGAGAAATATGCTTCTTGATAATGGATTGGGACTTATAAATTACCAAAATTTAGGGTACCACCAGAAGCCTAGTTTGCTATAACTGTCTAAAAATTGGTCATACTAGGAAATATTTCAAAACAAGAGTACCTGCTCCTATTGTTGACGAAATATGAGCACCGATGAACCAGACATGGGTAAGGAAAATAGAACCAAGCAGAAGTGAAGCTACTAAAGCCGAGGTCACCCAATCCAATGGATTAGGTGATCCCACCATCACTAATTAAGTAAAGGAAGGTATGTAAGGAACTGTGTTTATATTTCATATCTTTTATCAATTCCTAACATATAATACTGCAATAGTCCATATCTGCATATAATAAGATGCATCAAGACATATTTTGAGTTATGTAGCATACAAATTCTAAATGCACTATAGGTGCCGAGAAACAATATATTTCTAATGTATGCCGAGTAAGTTTTGTTTGACGATTGAGTGGCAAGTGAATTTCAAGAGTCGGTCGAGGATAGTTGTTTGGCACTCACTGAATGGAAAGAACATTTAATGCTGACCTAACTTTCGACCATTGGAGCCTATATAAAGGAAAGATCTGTTTCATTTCTTCTCACCGTGTGATTGAGAATTTCATAAGAGTGATTGTGCATTTGTGAACTTGAACTCAACAAAGTTTTTTGAATATTTCTACAGCGTGGCGTCGACAACCTTTTAGTTGGAAAGTGCGGATTTTGTTAATTGTCAAGGTACTCTATTCATGTTCTTTGAAACCTATTAGTTTGGAGAAAAAGGCCACAAGTTCCTCTACACCAGTGAAGAGAATGGAAAAGGAATTGCTAAATGTTCAATTGGTAAGGAGCGACACCTGTGCACCTCCTAATTTCTGTGCAGTTCCTAAGAGCACCATCAAGGGTGATCTGACTGGAGCCCTATCGTACATTCCACTGAAGGCACTTATGATCCACGATATCAGGTCATGCTATATGTGTAAGATAAGTGAAGTTAGAGATCACAAACGTAGGGCATCTTACAATAGATTGTGCATAGATGGAGCCCTAAAAGATGAACATAAACACTTAGCCGAGAGAGGGTTAACTCATGCCCTAGAATCTCCAAGAGAATTTAGAATGGAATGGATCAAGATTATTCTGAGTAGAATACGCAACATGAAGATATGGATAGAGAATAGACTAGTCAAGATAACAAGAGAGATCATTCATCGAGTAACAAGTTATCCAATTATAAACAGGAAAAGAACCATGAAGTGTCAGAGTAAAGAGAAAATAGAAGAACTCATTGGAGCCATTCGGAACAAAAGAGGGATGACGATCTCTATGATTAAATATTTGGAGCTTGATTTCATAGTTAGGGTTATAGCTCATAAATTCTATCAGTCAAGCCGATTGGATAGTGTCCCATGCATTGCAATCGACCAGGCTTGGAAGATTGTGAAGAAGGATCATACATATGACCTTGTCAATCTTCAACTGATGCAACTGGCCGAGAAGCTTTCTTCAATCAGAAGGGAAAAGAGTTCAGTATGTAAGTTTGGATCTCTGCTCACTTGCATATTTTTCTACATACAGAACACTTTTCCTACTTTTGGAAACATAGTGTGCAAAATAGATAGACCTATCACTTAGAAAATTAATGCTTTTATTCAACAATTAGGTGATAATTTTGACAATGTTATGGGAACATATTTTGTGGAATTCAAGAAAATGATTAGGTTAAGGAGTAGAATTCCCAGTTCACTAGTTGAAAAACATTATGAGAATGTTTGTTTCCTTGTAGACATAGATTACACATATGTGTAGGCAGTAGTGCCGAGGGTATCATGGCTAAGGCCATTACCTTATGAAGTAAACATTGATGAGACATCTACAGCAATAAAAAATTTATTAGCAGAAGAAATTGATGGTACAGTGAAACGTTTTGGAAACTATGAAGAAGCTAAGTCCATAATCACTATGGATTTGAAGGCTGGCACTATGGAGAGAAAGAGGAAGAAAATTGTCAAAAATCTAAAGAAGATGGTTGGAATTTAGAGTGATAAAGAATCAGAAGATGCACCTTTGGGGTTGTCAACAGGACATGGAGAAGATATGTCTAGTTAACCTAAAGAAGAGGTCATCTTGAAAGGTAAAGGGAAGCAGCCAGTAGTTGCGAGGCAACTAAACAAAGAAAAGATAAACCTAAGGCTACCCCTCTTGTTGCTAATCGGCCAAGGACTAGGGCATCATCTCTTTCCCAGACAACAAAAGTATATACAAAGAAGAATGCTTGGGAGAACAGCTCAGGGAAGAGGAAACAAGTTGAAACCAAGGCTATGCCGAGTCAACCTACCAAGAAAATACCAAGGAGGAAGCTATACTTGGAATCTGAAGATGATGAGGAGATAGATATAGATGTACCTAGCAACATACATACAAAATCATATAAATCAATGACCAATATTGACAAGGTATGTAAGAACCTAAGAAGTAATTCAGGTTTAGCAGGTTTCAAATTTATAAAGTATGAAAAATAGAGTGTAGTAAATAAGCATAAGATTTAGGAAGCTTTAATAGATATGATGGGAAAATTCAAAATGACACATGTAGATATAGGAGACAGTGTTCCTAAGGTACTATATGATATTTTGTCTCAGAAATGGCAATATGCACTGATGAATGAAAGACAAATAAGGGAAGGAACATTGGCTAAGATCATTCCTGACTTAACAAAGAAATAGATAGCTAAGTTTATTGAACAATATAAAGGGAAATTTATTCCTAAATAGAGAGCCTATGCAATTCTAAGGAATGATGTTGAAGGTGTAGTACAACAGAGAAACATAATATGGAAGGAAACCTTTGGGTTAATTTCTAAGAAGGTTGATGAGAAAGATGGAAACAACTCAGAGCCGAAGGAAATGGAGAAAGAAACTGCTACAGATCAAGAAGAAACTAAAACAGAAACCCAAGAGGAAACATGTGATGTGAAAGTTACAAACTTGACAATGGATAGTCCAATTGATACTTCACTTGGAGAAGACAACAATGTGGATTCTGAGGATCAGAATGAGTCGGCAGACACAAGTATTCAATCACCTATTCGGGCAATTGAGGCCGAAATAGAGAAAGAAGGAGAAAATGAGGTAATCAATACAAATACACCTATTTTAGAGGTTGTACAAACAATTTTAGGGAGTGAAGATAAGATGGAAGAAATTGCAGACAATCCCACAGAACAAGAGGCTATACAAGTGTTGGTTGATCTACCACACTCTGCATCATCTACTCCCACTGCACCAAAAATAGGAAGTGTACCTAATCAGCAGGTAATCTTGACTCAGATGAAGGTAGCTAGTGAAATTTATATTGACAAAGGTAAAGATATTATTGTAACTGAGCCGAGTATCAGCTCTTTAGAACTCAAAAGGAAAAAGTCACATAAGAGGAAGTCACCTAGTCCAAGTGTCACTTTGGATGAAGTGACTGTGATTCCTAAATGGGATACAGATAGCTTGACATATGAGCAGATTCAAAATTTGCAAGACTTTTTGAAGAGGAAAAGTAAACAAGAGGAACTGAAGAGGGAACACCAACAAAAGCAAGTATTACATGAGATAAAGGATATTTTTGTTAATGCTTTTGATATAATAGATGTAAATGAACAAACGTCAATACTGAAATAGGTAGTCCATATTGTACAGAAAGTTAATGATGAAAATGTTGAGGCAAATGAGAAGTTGCTACAATATTCTGATTGAAAATTTGAGAACAAAGTTTTGGAGAAGATATCAGCTGAGATTGCTATCAAATAGGTTGAACTTTCTTCTCTTATTAGTATTCTTGAAGGAGTTGCAAACAATGTTTATTCCTTGTATAAAAATCTATTTGATGTAGAATTCTTTACCAAGGATAACCAACAACTTATTGAGAAGTTGCAACTAGATTTGAAGTCAACAGGGAGTACATTGAGTATGGATGCTAGTTCTAGCTCTTTAAATTTTGACAATTTGACTCATGCACAGAGAAGATTAGCTAAGCTTATGGCTAAAGATGGAAGAATTAGAGCAAATTTAATAACTATTTAGACTGTCTTAATACCTCATCTGGAGGTTATACAGAAAGAAATTAAAACTACAAACAAATTAGTCAAGAGGGATTCTCATCTCTCTACAACAGATAGTTTGGTAAGTCTAGTTGCCGAGCTTGAAATTAAGTTACAAGTCATGAAGTTTGTAAAGGATAGTTGGGATACAACATTTGCACTAAATTTATAGCTTCATAAGTCATTTTTGGATAAGTATAACTTGACCCCTGCACCTATCAGTGACAAAAACAAGGGGGAATCACATAAGGAAATGGATAAAGATGTGCAGAATCAGGCATAATATTTTGTATGGCATGTATATTATGAAAGTATGAAGTATAATCTTAGGGGGAGTGCGTTGTGTGCTTAGGAAAATTTTGTGAATGTAAAGAAATGATAAGTGTATTTTTCCACTAATATCAAAGGGGGAGATTGTTGATCTCCAAGTTTTGTTGATCATGAGTGTCCCACACTTAGACATTTATCTAGGTAGTTTAGTCGGTCATCACTGCGGCCGAGCTATCCAGTATAGGTCAAGAAATTTGGCATAGTCATTGTCGAGCAGATAGTTATTATCGAGTGACTCGGCAATCAAGAAAAATTTGATCATGTTCATGTCAAGCGCCAGAGTCTTAATATGCCGAGCAAGACAATTTTGACATATATGTTTGGAATGACACAAAATTGAAGGTAAACCATTTTGGGCCAACTTTTTCATGCATTTAATGATTTCAAAGGAGTTAATTACACATTAATTATTTGATCCCAATGCATGGCATGGAGCCAATCAGAAAATTGGAATGCCTAACCGACATAAGCATTTGATCTTGATCATTGATCTAGATCTAATCGCCAGATTCATGAAGTATATTAAAATTGCTTCTTAAACCCTAAGTGTGCACAAGAGAGACATAGAAGGTGTATGCATACATGAGAGATGTACAAAGGGTTATGTTGATAGAAGAAGCATAGATCTAGCATAATGAAAGAGCAGTGAATAGAAGAGTAAAGACATATCAGATTATTAGATCAGAGAAGGTATTGGAAAGAGGAGATCCGTTATTAGCATCACATTGAATAACGAAGGATCAATTCTTGAGACATTCTAACCAGTGTATCAGGTGAAATCTCTTAACAGATTGGTTCTAATAGACCTTTCTAAATCTCTTAGCTGAGTGCTTACTTTGTTGCAAGTTTAAATGCTTTTACAAGGTAGATTGTAATGATCTAAAGAACTTAACCAGGTAGACCTTTAACCATGTAGATTACATATTGTGATCAAACTTTGTAGCCCTAACAGGAACACTTTATTGCTGCAGTAGTGAAGATCGTTGCGGGCATCATCCCCACCCCAGTTTTACCTTATAGGGTTTCTGGGTTACCAAAATTCTATTGTCCTAAGTTATTTATTTACTATCATCAATGCTACTAGTTGTTAGTTCAATTATATTTATGCATGGTTGTGGATCAGTTTTGTTTTAAAGGATAAAAGTTTAAGATTTGATTCACCCCCCCTCTCAGTATCTTGCTTTCCCATATTGTATTTCCAACACCTAACTCTTAGATCTTATACCATGAATGTGAATTTGGAAATTATATGATGTCATCAGAGGTGAACTCAGAAAGGGTTGATAATGAAGAATCAGATTCTTTGTGGTCTTTAGAGTTTGATGGTAGTTGTGCCTCGGTGGGCTCTAGAGTAGGGATTGTTCTGATATCACCACAAGGAGATATTTTCCTCACTCTTTTAAGTTGGAGTTTGGTAATACCAATAATACTGTCGAGTATGAAGCCCATCTACTTGGTCTTGAAGAAGATAAAAAGAAAGGAATAAAAATGCTGAAAGCTAAAGGAGATGCAGAATTGATAGTGAGACAAGTAAGAGGGAGGTACTTAGTAAAAAATGAGAGGCTGAAACATTATAGAAATTGTGTTTGGGATTAAATTGAAGGATTCAAGGCCTTCTCTATTGAAGCTATTCCTAGGAACCTTAATAATAGAGCTGATTCTTTGGCAGTCTCAGAATCATTATTGCTTCCCCATCCAGATTTTAAAGAAAGCATTTATAAAATTGAGATGGTATACAGACCTAAGGTACCTGATAATGCAGAGCACTGGAAATTTTTCCAAGATGACAAACATATCGATAAATTCCTACAAATGGTAGAAGTTTTTAGCACCACTTACTTTGAGGGATCTCAGTCGACTTGTGAAGAATTTTGTCCTGATCTGGGTAAGACTGTTGAAGAAGAAATTGTCCAGTTAAAAGGAAACTGCATCCCTAAAGGCTTGGTTTCTCTTTAGAAACTTTTTGACAGATCTGATGCAGTTAGGAAAAAACTCGTTTCTCGTGAACCTCCTGATGAAGGTGACTCAGAAAAGATGAATATAGGAGATGAACAAGACCCTAAGTTTGTAAACCTATGAAAATGTTGCACCTTTAATGAGAGGAGAAGATTTTTTGATTTACTGAAGGAGTATAAGGATTTTTTTGCCTGGTCCTACCAGGACTTGAAGAATTTCAAAGGAGGTAAATTTCAACATCACATCCCTTTAAAGCCAGACGCCACACCATTTAAGCATAAGCTGAGAAGCTATAACCCTAAAGTGTCTAAAAAAATTAAAAAAGAGGTTGAGAAGATGTTGCAAGCTTGAATAATATATCCTATTCATCATTCCACCTGGATAGCCAACATAGTGCTTGTGAGGAAAAAGAATGGTGAGATAAGGATTTGTGTGGATTTTAGAAATCTGAACCAAAGCAGTTTAAAGGATAATTATGGGCTTCCTATGATGGATCATATATTGCAAAAAATAGCTGGTGCAAAAATGATGTCCATGTTAGATGGGTTTTCTGGGTACAACCAGATCAAGGTAGTTGACGAGGATCAATATAAAACAACATTCACCACACCATGGGGTACTTACGCCTATAGTCACATGCCGTTTGGGCTGATTAATGCAGGTGCCACATTCCAATGAGCAATGGATTCTTCTTTTAGCCATCTTATTAAAAAAGTGATTGTCATCTACCTAGATGATTTGAGAGTTTTTTCTAAAAGGCGAAAAAATCACTTGAAGGATTTGAGAGCTATTTTACAAAGGTGTAGAGAGCATGTGATCTCGTTAAATCCTAAAAAATCAATCTTTTGTGTTACAGAAGGGAAGTCGTTAGGTCACATTGTCTCAAAAGATGGAATTAAGATAGATCCCGAGAGAGTAAAATCTATCTAGCAAATAGGTTTACCTTCTAACCGGATAGGCGTTAAGTCTTTCTTTGGCCAGACTAATTTTCTTAGGAGGTTCGTTCTAGACTTCGCCGAAACAACTAAACATATGGTGAGTCTCTTAAGTGAAAAGAATCCTTTAAAATGGAGTTAAGAAGTGATTAAAGCATTTGATGATTTTAAAAAGGCCATAGCGTCTACCCCGACGTTGATCAACCCTGATTATAAAAAAGAATTCATTGTCTATTGTTACTCTTCAGAACATACCCTGTCTGGAATATTATTGTAGAAAAATGATAAGGGAGAGGAAGTACCCTTTGCTTTCATGAGCATACCCCTAAAAAAGCACAAGCTAAATTATACCATGGTTGAGAAACAAGCATATGCAGTAGTTAAAGCTATGAAATACTTCAGATTTTATATCTTACACTCACACTCTACTATGTATGTACCTTCTTCTGCAATCAAAGATGTTCTGACTCAACAAGATATAGGCATGAACAATAGAGCTACTTGGGTGGCAAGAACCCAAGAATTTTATTTGAATATCCAACCGACTAAGTTAATTCAAGGGAAGATTTTATGCAAACTGATGGCTCACAACGTACCTGAAGATGATGTTCCCCTCACTCTGTTTGTTGGTCTACAAGACTCATGGTTTTTATATGTGGCTTTCTACTTGACATATGGAGATTGTCGAGAGCATCTAAGCCCTAAGGAGAAAAGAAACCTCTGATTCAAGGCTGAGAAGTATGTTATTGTGGATGATATCCTATACAAGAAAGGAATTGATGGATCTTTCTTGAGATGTGTTGACAAGGAACAACAAGAGAAGTTTCTTACAAAGTTTCATAATGAGGCCTGTGGTGGTCACCTCTCATCGACTGTAACTGCTTTCAAAATTCTAAGAAGTTGCTACTACTAGCTGGGGATGTTCGCAGATGCATACAAATGGGTCGCTAGCTATGAAAAGTGCAAGTTGTTCAGCAGAAAACCACAATTGGCAGCCCTCCCGTTGAGGCAAGTAGTTATTGAAGAGCCTTTTAAATAGTGGGGATTGGGTTTCATTGTTCCAATCAACCCTCCTTCTAGTTCCAGACACACACACATCCTAACTATTATGGATTATTTCACTAAATGGTTCGAAGTGGTTCCAGTCAGGAAGACAACATTAGAGGTAGTGTGTGATTTCCCCAAAAATTATATCTTGGTCAAATCTGGCATCCCTCAAAAATTAGTCACAGACAATGCTACCAATTTTTCTTCTTCAGAAATAAAGTTGTTTTTCTATGATAATGGTATCCATCTTTCACATGCATCTGATTATTACCCGCAAGGGAACGGTCAGGCATAATCGAGCAATAAGAGCCTAATATCAATTATGAAGAAATTGGTGAATGATAATGCCAGAGACTGGCATAAGAGGTTGTATGAGTCTCTCTAGGTGGATCATACTTCTCCTATAAGGGAAATTAGAATGACTCCATTTGAGTTGGTGTACGGTGTTGAAGCTCCATTGTCTCTACCTTTAGAGCTAGCAGTAGCAAAGTTGCAGAAAGTAATTGAAGGACAAATTTTCCAGGATGGTTTAGAAAAGAGAATTATGTATCTCAATAAGATCTAGGAGGAGAGAGAAGAGATGGTGGACTAAATAGTGTTACATCAGGCTAGAGTGAATAAATTTTTTGACAGGCGGGCCAGGCCAAGAAATTTCATGGAAGGAGATCAAGTTCTGCTCTGGGATAAGAGGAGAGAAACTAGAGGTGCTCACAACAAATTTGAATCATTATGGAAGGTGGTGGTACCCTAAGTTTTGATAATTTAGAAGTCCCAATCCATTATCAAGAAGCATATTTCTCCATAAAAGAAAATATCAAAGGAAGGAAGCTTTATGACACAAATAAATAGAACTAACTAATAGAAGCCTTCAGAAAATACTAGAATTTAGACCTTCTACAAAGATGATTTCGACAGAGGATAAAGATGGTCAAGTTTTAAAAATCTAAAAACAACCCAGTTCGGGAAATCAAATTTCCTATCTCCAGCAGAAATATTAGCTTTTCAAAAGGTGTTTTGGATTTTTGACCAAAGCCAAATCCGAAAGTTAGGTAGTTATTTTTTAGTTAGTTTATTGCTTTTTCAAAATAATTTGTAATAAGAGTTGTGTCTTTTCACCCTAAAAAGGTGTGAAAGCCACTCAAACACATATATATACATAATATAAAATGTAAATAGAGGGGAATACAACAATAATACAATTTTTATAGATGGATTAGATGGATCAATAACTGCAAATGTGAACTCTATTGTACTATTGTCATAATCAATAAAGATAAGTCCTTTTTCTTCATGTATGCAATTATTTCATTATCATTTTACAATTAGTCCCTCGGATAAACCAATATAACTTCTTCAAAGTGACTGTTTGATGTGAATGCTTCCTAATTTGATTCATAGTGTATATTTTCAATTGGTTTTCTCATTTTGCATGGTTAAATTCTGTTGATTGAGGCCTTAGTCAATTGGTCTGTCATCTGAGAAGTATTACCCTTTTGATATATCTCTGAATTTGTTTTATGTTGCATGTACATTCCATAACACCTTTGAAGTGATAATTTTTCTTGCAAAACTATCTCTGAGGTTGAACATAGGATTGGAATGATATTGACTCTATTGCCCATAGTTGATTAAGACACTAGTCTTTCTTGTTTATTGGATTATAGTCATAGTTTCATTATTTAAAGTTTTGAGATACTATATTCATCTACTCTATTCAGTTCATATCTTAAATCCATCAAACATTCTTTAAATTATTGGAACCTTACATTTGAACATTTTAAATAATACATTGTTTTCAGTTTTGTGATCTTAATAGTACATTGCCATACTTTGAGAGACAGAAGTTCCAATCACAAGTTATCTGCTATAAAAAGCCTGTTCTGATAAAGGTTCACCCGCCTTGGTCCTACAGAGCCAGAAGCATAGGGGAAGAGGATCATAATAGATCATTCCCATTTGTTGGCCAAAATCACTTGTTTTTCTCATAATTGGATTGGCAAGTCCATAGGAAATCCAATTCAGCATTTTTGGGCACCAACAGATTGGCGACTCTGCTGGGGACTGTCTATGAAAGACAACATTGAAGATTACCTAGAAGCTCTGGTGATGTAATTAAGACTCTACTGGGAGAAAATAACTCAGAAGACAGTAAGTATTTTCCTTTTGATAAGAAGGTGGCGACTCTACTGAACAAAGCATTTCAGTTAGTGACTCTACTGAGGGAGAAGACCCAGAAGGAGATGGTGGATTATTTTTTCAAATAAATCAGTCATTTCAAAGAAAGCCTTTTATTCTAGATGGTATCAGACCATTGGATCTTAGGAGATTTCAATGCATCCCAGATAAGTTATCCCCTAAAATTTCACAACTTCTACCAAAGTTCCATGTAAAATGGGATGAATCGACACTACAACACTTAGATGCATTTTTTACATTCATAGAAGATTATGAGGTTTCTACAGAGGATCAGGTAATGAGGATATTTTTCAAGACATTAAAAGATAATGCCAAACAAGTATATGAATCATTACCCACACAATGTATCTCATCATGGAGATAGTTTGAGAAATGGTTTCTTTATACGTTTCATGATGCCAGTGGTGAAAAAGATAACATGTGCTATGAATGATATGAAGACCAAAGTTGCAGTATGGAAAAAGATCCAAATTACATTGTGGAAGAAGAATTGTACATGTCCCCTTTGGATACATTCTTCAGTTTGGAAAGATATAAAGGTGAACCTGCACTACATTTGTTCATGAGAATGATAAAGATCTATCAGGAAATATCTTCAGATATCAAGCCTCTAGGAAGGGAATTAATGGATAAACTTTGTGAGTTAGGAATCTACCATTATTATCAACTATTAGTTTTTCTTGAGAAAATATGTGAGGTATTGAGGGAAGAAAAGAATGATGACATAGAGGAAGAAATTTTGGTTCAGGTTGAAGAAGAATCTATACATGATGAGATGTGTATGGAAACAGGTATCAATGACCATGAGGAAGAAGATCTTCTCAGTATAGAAGAAATCTTATATTTACTAGACATTGAATATCAAAAAAATGTTGAGAAGAGTGGTCAAATTTTTTTCTCAATGCACCATGATAAGCAACTTGATGGATCAGTACATACTTAGGGGGTACTAGATGAAGAAGATGATAAATTTCAAGAATCAAATAACGGAGATGA
>MU225432.1:20108-69533 GCA_018584345.1 Thuja plicata
AAGAATACATCTTAGAGATCTTAAAGTGTCGTAAAGGGTCATAAGAGTGTCCTAGGAGGGGCCAGATGAGCTTCCACCTTCACGTGGTTGGCCTTGTTAAGTAGAGAATGTTAAACTATTCTTGAAAGAAACAGAAACTCTTAAAAACCCTAAAGTGACACTAAAAAATAGATGCAACAGATGAGATGCGATGCTTACGTATCGTAATAGCGACAAATAAGATGCAACACCTACGTGTCGTAATAGCGACAGCTAAAATATGTAATGACAACATGGTAACCATCATAGCCAGCTCGTATTGCAACGGTGACTACCATCGTAATAATGATAAATGGTACAGCCGTTGTTAATTCTGACACCAAAACTGCAACACTGGTCTCAATCACTCCTCTATTTAAAGGGATGGAAGGAAGTTAATCTCATCTCTGTCAGTGTAGTATTCCAATGGCAGGAATCCTAAAACCTGTCATGGTATTCTAATTTTTTTAATTTTTAATGAAGTTGAACCACTGTAAATATTAATTTGAGGGAAATTCAGAGAAGGCCACGTAGTGAGCTATAAAATTATGGGGAAAAATCCTTATATAGATTATATTTGAAATGAAAAATTGAAATAATTGTGGGACCAATTTTAGAAGCGGTGAAAACAATTTAAATATCAAACACTGCATATATTGTAAATAAATTTTAATGTTTGACTGGCCCCTTCATAATTTTTCATCAAACAGGAATATTATAAAATTTAATGTCTCCAAGTTTTATTTCCTAAATTCTCTCTCCAGCGCCCTAGCATGCTTAAATAAAGTCATGGAGAGAGAGTAACTAGGCGCAGGTGCATCAATTAAAACTGCCCGTGTGTCTAGGCATTTTGTTCTCGCAGGTAACAGAGGGAATTTCTATAAGATGTAGCAGTTGCAGTTGCTCTATTAGATATGTTTGATAAATGTGGAAATAAACTATAGCCATGCAAGCCATTTGATTGAATCATCAAAGAAATCAGTAATTATAATTAATTTTTTATATTTTGCACAATGTAAGTATCAATATATTTTCATTAAAAAATTATATAATTATATATTTAAATTTTTTTATTGTTTAATTGTGTTTGAAAACAATATTGTATTATTTTCATATTTATCATACCAATTTTAACTATAAATTATTGAATATCACAATTATATAAAAGTTGTTTAAATTAATATTCAATAATTAAATAATTTATTTGAAATTAGATAATAAATAGATACAAATATTACATATTTCATATAAAAGATATACTAAGACATAAAGAAATTTCCTTTCTTTCAATTTTTAATTTTTTTTTTATAGAAATTTTAAGATCTCTCTTCTTTTATAAATAAATAATTTAACGATTATTATAAATATTTTAGTTAAATAATTTTTCATACAAATTAGGCAACTATAACTAATAATTTCAAGGTTACAAAGACAAACATAGATAATTATGTGTATTCAAATGAGCCAAATTTATATTTAAAAAATCAATGCTAAGTTGGTGTAATGAAGTCTCATATTAGTGTTTCCATTGGATCACATCAACATTGTATAAATTTATAGAGAGATATAACTAGCACTTGCACCCATAGGAGGTGCAAGGGAATAGCCGATAGGTTTTTTAGTGGAAACTGTAGATGAAGCTTTAAATTATATAAGGTAGTGTATAATAGTATAGATCTACAAATATGTATAATTGTTAAAGGCTATTTTTTACATAATTTTGGTAAACCCATGCATTTATCTAAGCCAATGAGATTTATTTGGACAAATAACATCTATTTTGGATGAATTAAAGTAACACTAGTGTCTCTTTTGTGCTTTATGTAGATCATCTTCAAAAAGAAGAGCATTTAAATGCATTGAAAAACATTAGACGACTTATTATTTGCAACTATTGATGACATTAATTTTTTCCATTAGTACACTTAGTGAAAAACATTGACAGTGATCACCTACAAACTATAGAGATCACCAACGAACTACAAGCATTACCGGTGGACTACAAGTATTACCGGCGAACAGCGAGCATACCTGACAGAACACAAAGGTCATGAAAAATGCTAAGTATGGAATTGACAAGCATCATCGGCGACATAGTTTTGAGAAAAAAGCTGACAGAATAGAAAGGGCATACCTGATGATCAGTTCAAGAAAGGAATACTGACGACCAAGAAAATTGACCGTCAGAACCGACAGTCAGTTAGAGAACTGACAAACTGTGGATCTGAGTTTTAAACGTCAGATAAAGCTATGTAATTCTATTTATAGAGTTTTAATTTGTTTTTAATCATAACTTGAGGGTCAAGCAAGCTTTATGTAAATGTTTTAAAGCATCCTAATGGATCTAAAATATATCTAACTAAAGATCAAGGTCAAGTTGTAAACCTTGGATCTAGAGTTAACTTGCGAAGCATGAATCAAGAATTGAGCCAAAATCTAGTATAAATAGATGTTCAAATTAATTGTGAGTGATGAATTCATTGTTGTTGATAGCCATGAAGAGCATCTAAGGAGCAGAAGGTAGAATTCATGCAAAGTTTAGAAACAGATCATATCAGTTGTCAAGAACACATAGAGGCTATTGACGAGCAAATAAAGGTATTATTCAATCATGGAAGGATGATTACTTATATGTATGAAGCTTAATAGGATTTGTTATTAGCAATTAAAGATTGCATACATTATCAAATCAAAGACTTATGTAGTTGCATTCTAAAAAGTGCATCACATCTAAAATCCTTTTGTAGAAGGTGGACTTAACAATTCTTTACAAATCTCTTAACAGAGTGCACACTTAACAGTGTTGCTAAAGCTTCAAACAAAGTAGATGTTAACAGGTCTCCACTGTAATACTCCTAACAGGGTAGGTCATCAGAAGTGACCAATTGTAAGCCTTAACTGGCCCCTTCTTATCTACATATAGTAAAGTCTTTTGGGTAACAATCCCCACTGCAATTTTTACTTCCTAACAGGAGTTTTCTGCGATATCATATCTTGTGTTATGTGTTATCTATTTTCATGAATGTTTCTATTATGGTTACATACTAAAGAACTTATGATATGATTGCATATACATAAAGAAAGATGAATAGTTAGATAAGATAATTTACAAATTGATGATTAACGGTTAATGGGCTAACCAAGAAAATTTTAAGAGGTATTGATTGACCCCTCCCCTCTCAATATATCATTCCAATATAATTCCATCAATTGGTATCAGAGCTAAGTCTCTTTGAAAAGTTAAAAGACTTGAGAGAAAATATCAAAGCAATGGACAAGTTCAGACTGGATAAGACTATTGAGAATGAGTAGTTACAGATGCAAATAAACTATGAACAATATAAGGAGGCGAAAATAAAACTGGGAAAATTTCTTGATGAAAGAAAGATTATGGAATTTAGACTAAATGAGAAAGAATACAAAGAATTGGATATAATAGATTACTTTGAAACAATGGAATCATCAATGAGAAAAGCTTCAGATGCATCAGTTGAAGAAATTAAAATTCTACAAGAGATCAATCTACATCTAATAGATCAAATCAAGATGCTGTAAATTGGTCAAGAGACTCAAATGGTGAAAATAATTGATGTCATGAATGATGCAAGAAAAGCTGAAAATGAAAGAACACTAGCCAGTGATGATAGGAGGAAAATTGCAAAGAAGCTACAAGAGAAAGAATCAGAGATTCAAAGACTCACTAAGCATCACCATGAGGTTACAAACCAGATAATTCTTATGAGTCAAGAAGCAAATAGATTAAACACAGAACTCATTGAAAGAATATAGATCATAGGTGAGCTAAGAGAAGAGAACAAAAAATTGAAGCATGAAATCAAAGTCTAGAATCAACACAACGAATTGATTAAAAAGGCTGAGGATAGCAACAAAAGGATGGATGATTTTCTTGATGGACAAAGAAGAGTCAACACCTACATAGGATTAGGGTACAACAAGAATGGTGAATCTTCTAATCAACCAGATTAGAGGAATGGTTTCACAACCCCAAGATCCAAGAAGCTATCATGTAATCACTACGGAAAACCAAGCCACACCTCAAACATCTACAGAAGAAAAATGAAAGGTATTTCTCAAACACAATCTACTTTTACTGGTAATTGTTATGAATGTCAAAAGAAAGGACACAAGGCACACGAGTGTAGATCAAAAGTGACAAATCCAAAGAGAAAAACCTACATGGACAAGTACTGTCCTACATGTAAGATGAATGGGCATACACATAAGGAATGATAGAAAAAGAACAACAAGGCATGGACACCAAAGAAAACTGATAAAAGCTACAAACCAACAAGAGTAGGTAACTCATATGTTTGGGACTATAACACATGGGTAAACTATATAGCATGTGGAAGGTATGGTCATATTGCTGCCAACTGTATGAGAAAATGGACCAGAAGGTCAAGAGGTTGGACCAATCCAGGTATGGTATGCTTACATTGTCATAAATTTGGACATATAATAAAAGATTGCAAAGACCGTCTGACAGACACAAGTATACATCCCAATGGAAATACCATTGATGACATCAAGAGAATGAGAAACAAGATGTGGGTAAAGTCGACTAACACTGAAGGTGCTAGAACAAGCAATGCAAATGGTGACACCTCATCCAATGGATTTGGTGACATCACTACATCCAACTAAATTGCACAAGTAAGTATGGAACTACATTATAACAAGTTTTACTATGCATCAGTTCCATTACACATAGTTCATATTGTAATATTAGCATGAATAAAGATGCAATATATTGTTGTTTGCTAAAACTATTAAAAAGAAACCATCGGTTATTGGGCACAATTTTCATTGGTGAACACATACAGAAAAGTTAGCACTACTTACTAGAATGTATTGGTCATTACACAAGCTAAGTGTAAACCGACAGATATCAGTGAACATTGAATCAACAAAAGCTATCTTCGCAACCTCACCGACAATCATTGGTGAAGTCTCCAAAATTACTAGCAACCCCGATGCTTCGCACAAACACCAAAGATGTTATGAATGTATTTACCGACAAAATCAATCTTCATATACCAATGAGTTGGTAAGCATTATTGACAACTTAGGGTACAAAGAGGTTATAAAAGCCCGATGGGTAAACTCATTTTTGCACCTGCAATTTTTGAGCAGAGCAGAACAGAACAGAGAAATTTGAGAGCAATTTGGAGAGTGACCCAACAAGAATCAATCTGACTCAAAAGAATTCGCATTCATAGGCAAGCACAGAGAATCTGTAAGTAATCATACTCACCAATCGCACTATTTTTATTTAGGAAAAGCCCTAAATTTTTGCAACGTGATGGCATCAACTTCTAGAGTTGAGAAAATTAAGGAAGATAAGAAGAAAAACTTCAAGCTTCTTAGCAGAGGCACATGTCCTGAACCTAAATTCAAGTTAATCCATGAAATAGCTTCACAACCTGAAAATTCTAGAGAATTCTCTTGAATCCCACCTAGGGTTTTACTGGTAGAGGACGTAAGGTCCTATATTTTCTGCAAGATCTTAGAAATAGGAGATCTAGACCTAGATAATGCTTATAGGGAATTATGTTATGATGCTGGAAAGCTCAAAGAAGAGCACAAACACTTGGAAGTAAAGGGACTTACAAATGCACTGCATTTTCCCAAGGTCTTTAAAATAGAATGGATAAAGATTGTTCTTAGCAAAGTTCACAACAAGACTCTATGGCTAAACAAAACAAAGGAAATAACAAAGGATGTTATTCACACGGTTACTAGTTATCGTACAACCGATAAACCATAGGCTCACAAGCACCCATCTTTGGTAGAAGTGGAAAAACTGACTGGTACAAAATTAGATAAAAGAGCACTAAAAGTGAACACCATTACTGACAAAGAGCTAAAGTTTGGAGCATGTGTTATTGGATACAATATATTCCAAGCAAGCCGAATGAATAGCATATCTAGTACTGCTATGAGCACAACATACAAGATTATCAAACAGGGGAAGAAAATGGATCTTGCAGAGATCCTGTTACATCAATTTGAGGAGAACATGTGCACAATAAGGTCTTCAAGGACGAACATATGTAAGTTTGGTTACCTCATAATGTGCATATTCTGTTACTTTAAATAATATTTTCCTTCCATTGGAAAAGTTACATGGGACACAAGCAGACCCATTACTATTCAAATAGGTGAATTCATAGAATCACTAGGAACAGACTTTGACAATGTTATGCACGAGTATTTCAAAACCATAAAGGAAATGCTGCAAGAAAGAACTAGAATTCCTAATAATCTAATAGAGGAACACCATGAAGAAATATGTTTCATCGTAGATATTGATTTCACATATATAGAAGTAGTAGTTCCAAGGAAATCATGGCTTTCAAAATTGGATTATGAAATCAAAATAGGATTAGCCAATGAGTGCATTAAGGCACTATTAAATGAACCAATAGACAACAAGCAACTAAGATTTGGTACCTAAGAAGAGGCCAAACAAAAGATTAAGACAAATCTTGTTGTGAAGAAGGCTGTAAAATAGTCAAAAAGAATGGTGAAGAATCTGAAAAAGAACTTAAAAATATCTTCTAAAGGAAAAGAAGAAGGAGAAGGAGAAGATGGAACTTCTATGATTTCATCCATTGTAACAGCCAAGATGTCTTTCTTTACTGCTTTCTTTTGCAAGATGTATCAAAAGATCAAAACAAAGAGGCAGATGACAAAACTGATGATACATTGAGAGAGGTTGAGGAAAAAGAGAAAAGTGAAGGAGTCAAGCAAGATGTAGGGATAAAACTGAAAGAAAACATATTCTTTGATACACCCAAGGCTAATGAGGAGACCTCTTCACCAAACTAGCCAGTGGACTCAGAACATATACACAAGGATGCCTCATCTTCCTGACACTCACCTACCAAAATCAACCCAATCTCATGCATTACAGATGGTAGTACATCAATCTGCCACCCAACCAAAGAAGCAGAAGAAAAAGAAAGCAGCAAAGAAAGACATCTTGGCTGTTACAATGGATGAAATCATAGAAGTTCCATCTTCTCCTTCTTCTTCTTCTTCAAAAGATATTTTTAGATTCTTTACCATTCTTTTTGACTGTTTTATAGCCTTCTTGACAACAAGATTTGTCTTAATCTTCTGTTTGGCCTCTTCATAGGTACCAAATCTTAGTTGTTTGTTGTCTATTGGTTCATTTAATAGTGCCTTAATGCACTCATTTGCTAATCTTGTTTTGATTTCATAATCCAATTTTGAAAGCCATGATTTTCTTGGAACTACTGCTTGTATGTATGTGAAGTCAGTATCTACCATGAAACATATTTCTTCACGGTGTCCCTCTATCAGTTTCTCAAGAATCCTAGTTCTTGCTTGAAGCATTTCCTTTATTGTTTTGAAATACTCATGCATAACATTGTCAAAATCTATCCCTAGTGATTCTATAAATTCACCTATCTAAATGGTAATGGGTCTGCTTGTGTCCTATGTAACTTTTCCAATGGAAGGAAAGTATTCTTCAAAGTAGAAGAATATGCACATTATGAGGGAACCAAACTTACATGTGTTTGTCCTTGAAGACCTTATTGTGCACATGTTCTCCTCAAATTTATGTAACAAGATCTCTATAAGATCCATCTTCTTCCCCTTTTTGATAATCTTATATGCTGTGCTCATAGCTGTACTAAATATGTTGTTCATTTGGCTTGCTTGGAATAGCTTGTATCCAACAACACATGCTCCAAACTTCAGCTCTACGTTGGTAATGGTGTTTACCTTTAGTGATCTCTTATCTGATTTTGCACCAGTTAGTCTTTAAAATTCTACCAGAGATGGGTGTTTGTGAGCCTATGGTTTATCAATTGTAGGATAACTAGTAACCACATGTATAACATCTTTTGTTATAGCCTTTGGCTTGTTTAGCCATAGAGTCTTGTTGTGAGCTCTACTATGAACAATTTTTATCCATTCTATTTTAAAAACCTTGGGAAAATGCAGTGCATTTGTGAGTCCCTTTACTTCCAAGTGTTTGTGCTCTTCTTTGATCTTTCCAGCATCATCAAATAATGCTCTATAAGCATTATCTAGGTCTAGATCTCCTATCTCTAAGATCTTTCAGTGAATATAGGACCTTACATCCTCTACCAGTAAAACCCTAGGTGGGATTCAGGAGAATGCTTCGGAATCATCAGGTTGTGAAGCTATTTCAGGATGTAACTTATATTTAGGCTTAGGACATGCACCTCTACTTACAATCTTGAAGGGTTTGTTCTTATCTTCCTTAATTTTCTCAATCCTAGAATTTGATGCCATTGCATTGCAAAACTTTAGGGCTTTTCAAAAATAAAGACAGTGCGGTCGATGAGTATGATAACTTACTGATTCTTTGTGCTTTCCTATGAATGTGAATGCTTCATGTCATAATGATTTCCACCAGGTCACTCTCCAAATTACTCTCAAATCGCTCTAGTATGCTCTGCTCTGCTCAAAAATTATGGGTGTAAAAATGAGTTTACCTGTCGGGCTTTTATACCCTCTTTGTACCCTAAGTTTTCATTAATGCTTACCAACTCGTCAAATTCTGAAGACTAAATTTGTCGGTAAAGACATTCATAACATCACCAGTGTTTATGCCAAGCATCGAGGTAGCTAGTAGTTTTGGAGACTTCATCGATGATTGTTAGTGATGTTGCAAAGATAGCTTTTGTTGATTCAACATTCACCGATATCCGTCGATTTACACTTAGCTTGTGTAATGACCGATATATTCTGGTAAGTAGTGCTAAATTTTTTGTGTGTGTTCACTGATGACAATTGTGCCCAATAACTGATGGTTTCTTTTCAATAGTTTAGTAAATAACAATATATTGCAGCTTTATTCATGCTAATATTACAATATGAACTATATATGATGGAACTGATGTATAATGTAACTTGTCATAATGTAGTTCCATACTTGTGCAATCTAGTTGGATGTGGTGATGTCACTAGATCCATTGGATGAGGTGGCACCATCTGCATTCCTTATTCCAGCACCTTCATTGTTTTTGGCTTTTATCCACATCTTGTTTCTCATTCTCTTGATGTTATCAATGGTATTTCCATTGGGATGTGTACTTGTGTCTATCAGTCGGTCTTTACAATATTTTATTACATGTCCAACCTTACGACAATGTAAACATGTCATACCTAGATTGGTCCAACCTCTTGACCTTCTGGTCCATTTTCGTATATAGTTGGCATCAATATGACCATACCTTCCACATGCTATATAGTTTACCCATGTGTTATAGTCCCAAACATATGAGTTACATACTCTTGTTGGTTTGTAGCTTTTATCAGTTTCCTTTGGTGTCCATGCCTTGTTGTTTTTCTAGCATTCCTTATGTGTATGCACATTCATCTTGCATGTAGGATAGTACTTATCCATATAGATTTTTCTCTTTGGATTTGTCAATTTGGATCTGCACTCATGTACCTTGTGTCCTTTCTTTTGACATTTATAACAATTACCCATAAAAGTAGATTGTGCTTGAGAAATACCTTTCATTTTTCTTCTGCAGATGTTTGAGGTGTGACCTAGTTTTCCATAGTGATTACATGACAACTTCTTGGCTCTTGGGGTTGTGAAAGCATTCCTCTGATCTGGTTGATTAGAAGATTCACCATTCTCATTGTACCCTAATCCTGTGTAGTTGTTGACTCTTCTTTGTCCATCAAGAAGATCATCCATCCTTTTGTTGCTATCCTCAGCCTTTTTGATCAATTCGTTGTGTTGATTCTGGACTTTGATTTCATGCTTTAATTTCTCGTTCTCTTCTCTTAGCTCACCTATGATCTATATTCTTTCAATGAGTTATGTATTTAATCTGTTTGCTTCTTGAATCATAAGAATTATCTAGTTTGTAACCTCATGGTGATGCTCAGTGAGTCTTTGAATCTCTAATTATTTTTTCTTATAGCTTCTCTATAATTTTTCTCCTATCATCAATGACTAGTGTTCTTTCATTTTCAGCTTTTCTTGCATCATTCATGACATCAATAATTTTCACCATTTGAGTCTCTTGACCAATTTGCAACATCTTGATTTGATCTGTCAGATGTAGATTGATCTCTTGTAGACTTTTAATTTCTTTATCTGATGCATCTGATGCTTTTCTCATTGATGATTCCGCTATTTCAAAGTAATCTATTATTTTCAATTCTTTGTAGTCTTTCTCATTCAGCCTGGTTGCCATAATCTTTCTTTCATCAAGAATTTTTCTCAATTTTATTCTCGCCTCCTTGTACTGCTCATAGTTTATTTGCATCTGTAACTGCTCATTCTCAATATTCATGTCCAGTCTGAACTTGTCCATTTCTCTGATCTTTTCTCTCAAGTCTTTAAGATTTTCAAGCAAGAGACTTGGCTCTGATACCAATTGTTGGAATTATTGGAATGATGTACTGTGAGGGGAGGGGTGAATCAGTACCTCTAAAAATTTTCTTGGTTAGCCCATTAACCCTTAATCATCAGTTTGTAAATTATCTTATCTAACTGTTCATCTTTCTTTATGCATATGTAATCATATCATAAGTTCTTTTAGTATGTAACCATAACAGAAACATTCATGAAAATAGATAACACATAACAAAAGATATGATATTGCAGAAAACTCCTGTTAGGAAGTAAAAACTGCGGTGGGGATTGTTACCCACAAGACTTCAGTATCTGCAGATAAGAAGGGGTCGGTTAAGGCTTACAATTGGTCACTTCTAATGACCTACCCTATTAGGAGTATTATAGTGGAGACCTGTTAAGATCTACTTCATTTGAAGTGTTAGCAACACTGTTAACTGTGCACTCTATTAAGAGATTCGTAAAGAACTGTTAAGTCCACCTTCTACAAAAGGATTTTAGATGTGATGCACTTGTTAGAATGAAACTACATAAGTCTTTGATCTGATGATGTATGAAATCTTTAATTTCTAATAACAGATCCTATTAAGCTTCATACATATAAGTAATAATCCTTCCATGATTGAATAATACCTTTATCTTCTCGTTGGTAGCCTCTGTGTGTTCTTGATAACTGATGTGATCTGTTTTTGAACTTTTCATGAATTCTGCCTTCTACTCCTTAGATGCTCTTCGTGGCTATCAACAATAATGAATTCATCATTCACAATTTAGTTGAACATCTATTTATACTAGTTATTGGCTCAATTCTTGAGTCATGCTTTGCAAGTTAACTCTAGATCCAAGGTTTACAACTTGACCTTGATCTTTAGTTAGATATGTTTTAGATTCATTAGGATGCTTTAAAACATTTACATAAAGCCTGCTTGACCCTCAAGTTATCATTTAAAACAAATTAAAACTCTATAAATAGAATTACATTTCTTTATCCATCGTGTAAAACTCAGATCCACTTTTTGCAGGTTCTTTAACTGACTATCAGTTATGACGGTTGGTTTTCTTGGTTGTCGGTGTTCCTTTCTTGAACTGGTTGTCAGGTATGCCTTTTCTATTCCTATCAGGTTAGTTCTCAAAACTGTGTGACCGGTGATGCTTGTTATCACTGGTGATGCTTGTCAATTCCATACAACATTTTTTTTGTGACCTTTATGTTCTATCAGGTATGCTCGTTGTTCTCCGGTAATACCTGTAGTCCGTCGGTAATGCTTGTAGTCTATCGGTGATCTCTATAGTTTTTCGGTGATCTCTGTCAATGTTTTTCACTAAGTGTACTAATGGAAAGATTAATGTCATCATGCACTCCATAAGGAGAAAAGGATATGAGAAAGAGTACTAGTTTCTCTTATGCTTCCTGAATCAACGAGAGAAGAAATCAATGAAATCATGGATAAATATGCAAAAAGCTTCTCACCCAAATTAAGAGCTTATAAATTTCTTAAAGAAAAGCTTATCGAGCTAGAGCAAGAAACACATAATGTATGGAGTGAGATACTCAATCCTAACAAGGAGAGAAGTCAAGAGAAGGAAACAATCACTAAAATAGATAACTCAATAGTTGAGTTAGACAGTGAAGATGTTCGAATAACAGGCCAAAAATAGACTGAGATTATAAATGAAGACTGGCCAAAGGATGGTGAAAATGATCAAGTATCAGCAAGCCCCATCCACATTAGCTTAGAGGATGAAGAAGTTACCAAAGAAGAATTGTCAATAAAAGGTAACTTAGATGTTGATATAAATGATGAATCATGGTTAGACAACATTGTTAATACCACTACATGACAAGACCCTACAGTAGAAGTTCAAAAAGTTGAATACATCAATGCTGCAGAGGAAATATCGATGAATAGGACACAACTATTGATAATGCATCAGTCAATACATCGACACACATGAATATATTGATAGATACTATTGATATTCAGTCAAGTCAGGATAAATCATCTAAGAAAGATGATGATATACCCAAGGATATGGGTACCGATGAAAACAAAATTGCAAACAACACTCCCAAGGATACAAATACAAAAATCAAGGATGCAACCAATGAACAACAAGATGTATTAAAAGATCAAAACAAAGAGGAAAATAACAAAGCTAATGATACATTGAGAATGGTTGAAGAAAAAGATAACAGTGAAGGAGTCAAGCAGGATGAAGGCATCAAACTTAAAGAAGATACATCTATTAATACACCCAAGGAAAATGAGGAGATGTCTTCAGCAAACCAGCCAGTGGACTCAAAACAGATACAAAAGGAAGCCTCATCTTCTAGAACCTCACCCACCAAGTCAACCCAATCTCACGCTTTATAGATGGTGGTACATCAATCAACCACCCAGCCAAAGAAAAAGAAAAAGAAAGTAGTAAAGAAAGACATCTTGGCTGTTACAATGGATGAAATCATAGAAGTTCCAAACTAGGATATTACCACTATTGATAGTGACAAACTTCAAGAGTTTGGAGTACTATGTTAGAGAAAATCCATTCAAAATAAAATGATACAAGAACACAAGGAAACAATGGCACTTGAAAAAGAAAAATATATTCTCCAAAAACTTTTTCCTAAAGTAAAACTTGAAGCAAATTCTATAGTTAAGGAACAAATTTTTGTTCTTACCGATGCCATCACAGAGCAAATATTGATGCAGAACAAGCTATGGAAGAACAAGTAGAAAAGAAGTACCAATACAAGTTAATCAATAAAATCAGCCAAGAAGTGGCATTGGACAAGGTAAAGCTCTTTGAAATCACTGATGAATTAGAGCCAATGATTGTTGAAGCAATCACCTTAGTTCAAAAGATGTGCACACTTGAGAAATTTAAAAAGGAAAATAGTGACAAACTAGCAGAGATAGATCATAATGTCACCACCAGTGCACAAAGCCTAACCTCACATGTAGAAAGTATAAAGTTACATCATGACAAGGTCATAGAGGTGAACAGGCTAAGACAAGAAATATGGGATGCTAAAACACAACTCAGAGGTGAGATTACCGAACTACAGGCACATATTCTGCCTAATCTTACTATTTTACAACAACATATTTCTGATGCAAGAAATCTTATTACAACCCCCAAGATGTCTATAGTAGACAACATCTATGATCTACATGTAAGGATTTCACTAGAGCACATGGCTCTAGAAATGCTGAAAGAGAAATGGGAAAAGATGATGGAGGAGATCAAGTCCTCACATTCCCACCCTTTTGACAAACTGTAAGTACCTTTGCCCTTAGAATCGAAAAAGGAGGAAAGGAAATGTATATAGTTATGTACAATATCTAAAAAAAAGGAGGAAAAGAAAAAGTACATAAGGATATGTATATATACTTACACTTACCGACATATACATAGGGAGAGTCATTCAAATGACTACAGAAAGAGTATACATAGGTGTACATACTAATACACTCAGTATGTTGCACATATCATGTTTTTGATACTAATGTCAAAGGGGGAGATTGATGACATTAATTTTTTCCACTATTACACTTAGTAAAAAACATTGACAGAGATCACCGACAAACTATAGAGATCACCGGCGGACTACAAGCATTACCGGCGGACTACAAGTATTACTACAAACAACGAGCATACCTGACAGAACACAAAGGTCATGAAAAATGCTAAGTATAGAATTGAAAAGCATCACCAACGATAACAAGTATCATTGGCGACACAGTTTTGAGAACAAAACTAACAGAATAGAAAAGGCATACCCGATGACCAATTCAAGAAAGGAACACCGACGACCAAGAAAACCGACCGTTAGAACCGATAGTTAGTTAGAGAACCCACAAATTGTGGATCTGAGTTTTACACGTCAGATAAAGCTATGTAATTCTATTTATAGTTTTTTAATTTGTTTTTAATCATAACTTGAGGGTCAAGCAAGCTTTACGTAAATGTTTTAAAGCATCCTAACAGATCTAAAACATATCTAACTAAAGATCAAGGTCAAGTTGTAAACCTTGGATCTAGAGTTAACTTGCAAAGCATTAATCAAGAATTGAACCAAAATCTAGTATAAATAGATGTTCAAATCAATTGTGAGTGATGAATTCATTATTGTTGATAGCCATGAAGAGCATCTAAGGAGTAGAAGGCAGAATTCATGCAAAGTTTAGAAATAGATCATATCAGTTGTCAAGAACACACAGAGGCTACCGACGAGCACATAAAGGTATACATAAAGGTATTATTCAATCATGGAAGGATGATTACTTATATGTATGAAGCTTAATAGGATCTGTTATCAGCAATTAAAGATTGCACACATCATCAGATCAAAGACTTATGTAGTTGCATTCTAACAAGTGCATCACATCTAAAATCCTTTTGTAGAAGGTGGACTTAACAATTCTTTACAAATCTCTTAACAGAGTGCAAACTTAACAGTGTTGCTAAAGCTTCAAACAAAGTAGATATTAACAGGTCTCCACTGTAATACTCCTAATAGGGTAGGTCATCAGAAGTGACCAATTGTAAGCCTTAACAGGCCCCTTCTTATTTGCAGATAGTGAAGTCTTGTGGGTAACAATCCCCATGACATTTTTTACTTCCTAACAGGAGTTTTCTACGATATCATATCTTGTGTTATGTGTTATCTATTTTCATGAATGTTTCTATTATGGTTACATACTAAAGAACTTATGATATGATTGCATATACATAAAGAAAGATGAATAGTTAGATAAGATAATTTACAAACTGGTGATTAAGGGTTAATGGGGTAACCAAGAAAAGTTTTAGAGGTACTGATTCACCCCTCCCCTCTCAGTACATCATTCCAATATAATTCCAACAACTATAAATCTACCCTATTTCTTTTTCTTGATCATAAAGTGTCCATTTGTAGAAGTTAAATTTGCATAATTGATTAGTGATAATAATTTTTATAAATTAAAGAAAGGGTATAATATAAATTATAGGACTTTAAAAGTGAATGTAGAAGCAGTTACACATACTTGAGTTTGATGTATAGATCATTAAAGTGTATGAATTTTTTTGTGGTTGTTCTCTTTTTTCTTTCAAAGGAAACCTACACAAATCTATCACCTGAGTTTCTATCATTCAAGCACATGTTGGCAAACGCCAGACATGTCACAATTTATTTGTGAATACAACTGGTTTTTTTCATTTTTGTTTATAAACATTTATTTTATTTATTCTCAAATTTTCCTATGTTTAAAATATTGAAGCAACAAAATTGATTATAAATCTCTCATTTGACTGTAAGGTTTCACGCAAGATTTTGAGAGTAATATTACAAATTAGATTTAAAAAATTGATGTTTGTGGAAATAGAGAAAAGTATACCATAATGATTTAATATAGTCCAAGTTGAGGAAAAAGAAAGAGATTAATGTCAGAGACCAACAATACCACAAATCTGTAGAAACTCTTTTGTTGGGACCCATTATTTCAAGAAAATATTGTTCATGTCTAATGATGCACCTTCTAGTATGAAGAGAGAAAAACTTTCTCATGACTAATTATTATATGCAGATGCGGGTGTTTCATTAGAAAGGGAATCACAAAATTCATCACTGTCTTGGGAAGCACAAGAACCATGAAGTTCATTAAACTTTTATGACCTTTTATTTATTGGAAACCAACATTTATTGGTGACCCAAGGAGAATAATCCTTGTATAAATATAAGAACCAACATTGATTGTAACTAACAATTATAATCATGATATTTTTAGTCCTAAAAATGATTGTAACTAAAAATTATAATAGATGGTTAATGAAATGAAGAAAATTGCATTGTTTCCCAAAACATGTTAACTAAAACCCAAACCCTTCACCCATCATGTTTAACGATCCATCTATGGAAAAAGTGTGATCTCCTACGTCCTCGATTTTGGAAACAAATAAAATTTTTCTGGTGTTTGAATATTTGTCAAGAATAGGGTAGAGACTAATGTCATTATGAAATTCACAACAAAAAACATCAATCCTGGCCTACAAAGATTGTGAACATCAAATATTCTTAAGTACTTTATAATTCAAATACCTCTTTCAAAAGATTAAGAATTGTCATGTGTTACAGTTCAAAAAGATAACCACCTATTTATTTTCTATTCATGACACCTCCAAATTAAAAAAAAATTATGTTATAGGATTTATTAGAATTTTAATTATGCAAGGGATCTTAATTTCTATTGTGCTACATTAAACTTGTATATGTTCTATGGTTTCCATAGACCCATTCCACTATTATGTTGGATGTTTTAGGACTCTAAATACAATTCTATTATACCAGGAGAGCGTCCCTAAATTTCTTGTTCTTGACTGGTAGAAGTTGGAAAATGAAATGTCTAAAAAAATCTTTATTCTGTAAAAATTTGCTTTCCCATTAAGACAGATCTTTGACAAAAGAGGAATGTGGTGTGTGTAAGGACCATTCCTCTGATACACCTTTGAAACAAAACAATCCAATTGGAACAATTCAAATTGAAACAAATTTAAAAAAAATAGAATAGATATTCATGGTAATAGTTGTGAGGAAGATTGCATAGAGTTCAAATGGTTCAGTTTTCCCACTGCTCTATTTTTTTGTATTCTTTAAAAGATGGCTTAGATTGAATATAGTTTTACAACCACCAACCTTAAGCCCACATAAACATGTATTGTTTGGGGGTATTATAGCAACAAATCAGATGCTTTAAGTCTTGATTTTTAAATATTCTAGGGTTAGGACATGTGGCACAATACCTTAGTGATCAAAGGCCACACATCTCAATCATGGAAACCTTGAGTTAAAATCCTTTTACTTTTCATGACTGCAAGCTTGGGGTATTGATGATCTGATAAACTAAGGGTAAGTTTAAATAATTGTGGTGAAATTAAGGTCAAATTGGGAAGCCAGAGATTTATTAATGTAGACACCCTAAATTGGTTAACCAAAATCAAACATGGTCAACCAAAGTCAAAATGGGTCAAATCAAGTAAACATCATGGATTAAATAACAAAGACATTTAATTAAATAAATCTAAGCCAAAAGGGGATTAATTAAACTATGTAATTCATTAAATCAATTAGTTATATAGTTAAAATTAAATAAATCAAATGCAACCCATTAAAATCCCTTACATGGGGTATGTGCACCAAGTTGTGAACCAAAAAAGGGGGTATAAGTGGACACATTTTTTCTCACATCAGGTAAACCTGAACTTGGAATAGATGTTTGAGGGTCTTGCACCCAAAATAAGAAGACGTGTAAAAAATAAAAGTTTTAGTACTCTGAATCAGGTTTCTAAAATACAATTTTAAAAAAAAAAACCAATAATACTAAGAGGGTCAAACCCCACACGCATGAAAACCTATTTCTATTTTTTTCAGAAAAATATAACATAGTTGTTTTCATGCGCTGGACAAAAGATATAGTTATATTCAGTATTTTTCAAATCCCTTTTGTAGGATGATAGGTAAGAGTGAGATCTATAAGTTGTGTATTTTTTTATAATTTTCTGAAGAGTTTTTTTTCTGTATTTTTTGAAGTGACCGCATCTTGAAAATTTGGTACCTCTTTGTGCGCTGGTCATAACTTGCATCAAAATAATCAAAAATGATTTTTTTTAAAATTGTATAGAATCAAGTGTAGAATAATAATAGGTAATTTATTTGTAATTTGGTTAAGTATATCAAAAGTTATAAAAAATGGTAGACATGTCTGTGAGCATTGTCAAGACACTGGTAAAGAAAATTAAAGTTTACTATGCTAATGTTGTCCACAAATAGAAAAAATTATATGGTTCAAAAGCTAAGAAGATGTATGATATTATGGTGAAAATTATAGAGCTACTTGTGTGTGTTATTTTTATACCTTCATGAGATTAGTTTATTTTCTAACAATTCTATGGAAAAATATCAATAATTAAGCTAAGAATTGAAAGGAAATCACTAAGCATCCCATGGATCTCTAACTAAGCATGCTAATAGAGAGCTCTCAGCTTAAATCTCTACTAGTGATAGTCCTCGAATGAGAAATAGATAATGATAAAAGCCTATCTTGCTCACAATTCTCTCAAATATGCTCTCAAATTCAGTCAAAATGCTCTCAATTATCATTATTTGCAATGAAAATGCTATGAACTCTCAAAAAAAATGCCTATAGTATGGATGCAATGCATTCGAATGTCTAGAATTATGTTATGCTTGCAAAATTCCTTCTATTTATAGGATTTTTGCAAGTGTAGGGGGTGGAGTCAATTGATCATGGTTTAGCCTTGGTTGAGTAAGAGGATTTCAAATGGTTTCAAATGAGGGGACAATTTAAATGATTGTCTCAAAGGTTGGGACAAGATGAGTGGAGGAAATTGAAAAGATCAAATTAGTGGTTGAGATTGCAAATTAGGAGTGATCCATGTGCTTTGCCTTCTCAATTTTCATTGGTTCCTCAAATTCTTTTTGAAAGAAAAGAGGATTTAATTAAATCAATCAAATAATTAATTTATCCATGTAGGGGAATAGGTTGGATTTGTTTTTTGATTTAAACTATACAATTAATTGATTAAAATAAATTATATAGTTTGATTAATCCCTTTAGGCTTATATTTAATTAATTTGATGTCATTGTTAATTTATCCTTTGATTAAATTTGATTCATCCTAATTTGATTTAATAAATGTCCATTTGAATTGGTTAAGTCTATTTTGATGATTTAGAGCAATTTGATGAGATTTAGAGCAAGTTTGATGAAAAATGCAGATTTGATTGATTAAGAAACACCTAACTAATTTTATGTGTCTACAAATGCCCCTCTTTGAATTGATGTGTGAAGCGCATTGATTCAAATAAAATTTGATGTCTTGATCGCTACTTGATACTTGATTGATTGATTGATTCGATTGATACAAAACCTGATTCAATGATGACTTAATTTAGATGCGGAACCTGATTTGAAACTCTGATGCGGAGATTGATGTGATGCCTTGATGCAAAACTAATTTGAACAAACCCTGATTGAAAATGCCCCACTGATGATAGTTTGAAATTTCAATGTTCCAAATTTGAATGATGCAAAATAATGATTTGACCATATGATGACGCCCCCTTAGAAATGAAAACAAAATTGATGCTCGAAAGAAAAAGATGATGAAACTGATGAAGAGTAGATCCAATATGTTTACATTTCTAAAAACAACGATGATGATCCTATCAACAAAAAATGGCCCTGTTCAAAGAAAATGCATATTAGGTCAAACTAGGTGAAAACCCTCTTCAAAATTATGTTAAATAGTATAAATAGGATGAAAATCCATTTTTACTATTCATTTTCACTTTTTTACTATTGAGATTTTTCTCTGATGATGCTGAGATATTTGACGATGGTGGTCCCTATTCGAGAGCATTGATTAGAGAAAGGGCACAGATATCAGATACATGCATACTATGGACCTCTAGTAAGTGATTTTGAACCTCTCAGTGCATTTATTGTTTTGTTTGACTACATTTAATGCTTACTATCACACATGCTAGGGTAGATTAGAGCATTTTTAGGTAAAATGATGCTTGTGAGATGTTAAATCACACCAAGACTCGTAAAATGCCACATCTGTGCATTAAAATAATGCCTATGCATAGTTAAATGCTGCATAGAAGATAGGTTAAAACATGCCTTGGATACATCAAATAACGCCTACAAAACCCTAGGGTAAAAAATGATTTAAAATGCCACGTAGGATGTTTGAAATGTCATGGAGGAGGGTAAAATGACACTTACAAAGAAAAGCACCAGTGAGATAAGTCAAATCACATGTATGATGAATAAAATGATGCTTAGCATGAAATGACACGTACACTCTGTGAAGTGACTCCTGCAAGAAAGTTGATAAAAACTTGATTTAAAAGAGAACAAATTGATTGTGATTGAACGTCTGGATGAACAGACTGATTTACAAGATAGATAGATAGATAGATAGTTGTGTTTAGTAATGCTACAAACTGTTTAGGATGTTAGAATGATCACATAAATGGATGTTTTCTATGTCAATATGACTAGATATATAACCGATTGGATGATAACTAATATATATTGAGCCCTTCTCAAGATCTAGAGTTAGGAACAATAGGTTGATGCACTCAAAAAGAGAAAAATATTGATTTGATTATTGTTGATTGAATTGAAATGATCCACTAATATGATGATGCTAATATGATTCACTTGTTTGCAAAATAGGCACGGTTCCACAAGTTATATGTGTGGAGCCTACCATCTTGTTTTCTTGACTTAGCCCGAGATTTGACCACACCAGAGACACGTGTGATTGAGCAATGTGGTTTGTTTTTCCTTCTTGATATACCTCAGGTTTAGATGAATTGGGGCCTACTCACAGCTATGGTAGAGTGTTGGCACTCTGACCATAACACCTTTCACTTGCCCCTCGGAGAGATGACTATCACACCCAAGGATGTGTACAGGTTGTTGTGTATCCAGACACTAGGATACATAATTTACTATGATTAGGTGTATGATGGCAGTGTTTGCAGATGTTTCTTTACAGATCTAATGATCAGAGATGATACTATCACATGGGTGCATATTTCATCATTTCCTACTTTTCCTATGGTTCTAGGTGCAGTCATTGGTGGATTACTTCTCCCTGATCGATGTGCTCACTGATTTGTAGTTGTATGGGGTAGTATTCTAGAGGAATTAATTGATCATCCCCAGAGATTCAATTGGGGTTCATGTGTTCTAGCTCAGTTATATCATGATTTGCATGATGTTGTGTATTGAGAGTTTACAACCATATTGGCAGGAGCTATTTTGTTATAGTTATGGACCTAGGAGCACATCCCAGTCACTAGAATGATTGCAACTTGAGTGCAAGTTCATGGATGGCCGTATGCATTCCTCTATGATGATATGATTTTTCATCATCGATTGGAAAAGTTAGATTACTGGCGCAGGATGATCGATGATATTGATCAGGTCATTTGGAGACCATACTTGGGCTACGAGGGATGGAGAGAGGATGATGATGAGCTTCCCTATATGTTCTCCCCTCGATGGATGATTGGATGATGACCATTAGTGATTGAGATATTTTTCTTTGGTTGGGTATTATGACAATATGACAGAGTCGAGGATATGTTGCAGGGTATGGCATTGTACACTCAGGTACATGTAGAGCATTTTATATGGGGAGAATAGGTTGATTATGGGTTTTCTTGCATAGAGATTGTTCAATTGGGTTTCATCAGATAGGACATGTTAGATCAAGTTTTTGATGTTGTTATGTTAGTGGATTATATTGAGTGGTTTTAAAGACATAGATTTATAAGATTTATAGATCTAGTAGAGCCTATCCTTGATGTGGATGAGATGTCAGATGATGATGATGATGATGATGTAGGAGGTGGTGGTAGACGTCTGAGAGCACTAAGAGTACAGAGGGCTCCTAGAGTACCAAAGATCTCCCAGAGTACAGAAAGATTTGTGAGTTCTAGTCAGAGGACATGTGGGACCTCATATGGGAGGTGAACATTTTAGAGCCAGGGATGATGATTATTCTATGATGCCTTTACTTTTATATTCTATGGATGCAATGTCTTATATAAAACATAGATAGATGGATGCAAATGATATTCAACTACTTCTATATGTTGTTGATTTATGATGAATGCAACTAGTTTTTTGGATTTTAATGTGTGCAACTTATATGAAAAGTACTTTTTAAATGGATGCCAAATGAATAATGATTAATGAATCTTTTCTTTTTTTTTGTTTTGATATAAAAGATAATGATTAATGTAATGTCATGAATGCAAAAGAGAATCTCACATAGTTAATTTGAAACAAGATAAATGATATTAACCCCAAAATTATCAACCCCTCTGAACTTGGAAAATCCTTTAAACATGCAATTAATCTATCAAGAAAATGTAATGCAATGCAACTAACTATCACTAGCTTTTGCAAAGAAATGCAATAGAGATATATTTTCATCATTGAGCATTGTGGAATTAGGAGCAAGTAAAATCATCACTAACCACATCATGATGATATGAGTATCACTTTCATCAATTTTGGTAACCATTTAGAAACTAGTAAAACCCTCACTAGTTGAATAATCAACTATGGGAGTCTCAATACCGGTTACATTAGATTCAATATTGCAATTGGATTTTGGTATTAAGATATGGAAGATCTAAATATCCAAGGTATCCATTTGGGTAAAAAAACAAAGGTTAATCCTCCTTCCTATATGAAATTCCTCAATGGTTCTTTGATTACCATGTCCTTAGATGATTCACACAAGCTGGTGGATCTTCCTCAAACCAGTCAGACAAATTCAAGAAAATATCATGTCTTCATTATTTCCAATCTAGTCAAAATATCATTGATTAGCTAAAAAGACATGACTTGAAAAATCAATGAATGTCATCAAAAGCTTCAAGTGTTTTGTATTGTATCAAGATTTTCAATAAAGTTCTATACATTCTGATCATTTAGGTTTTGTTAATTTTTAATCCTAATAATAGGGTCATGAAGCTCAAGGATGAAGTTGCAAGATCAAATGCGTGGTTTGAAAAATGATATCCATCAAAGGCTCAAAAAAATCTCTCGCTACTGAAGTTTTGAAAATCTCAACTGTCATGTGACCAAAGTAGCACTTATCAAATTTGTTTGTATCAAAACCAATGTTTTTCCCCCAAGTGAAAAATGAGAACATGTAAATCTTGGGCAATTGAAACCTAGTATGTGACAATGAAGCTGAGAGACTTTATTAGCACTATGCACAAATGACAGATGCAATGAGGATATACAAATGAGAGGATGGAAAGGCAATATATACAAATGCAACTAAGTAAGACCTAAGGGATCAAAAGGTGCCTATTTTCCAGGTTTTCACCTTTTGAGATTTATTTATCTTTTTCTCCTTTTTTTTTTTTCCTTTTTTCCCTACCAAAACACTTATTTGATAGGTTTTTACTAAGGCACTTTTCTCTTTTTTCAATTTTTTTGTTTTGATTTTTTTTTTATATCATCAAGGCACCTATTTGCTAGGTTTTGACCAAGACAATAATTTTTGATCTTTTGAAATGTTTTTTCTTTCTTCATGCTCAATATTCTCCTTTTTATGCTTTTTGCTTTTCCATTGTTTTTGAATTTTTTATCTTTCTCATTTTTTAGGATTTTTGAACTTTTGTCATGTACAAAGAATGATGTTGAACTCATTGGATACACACTCGTCTGATACTCTTTCTTTCTATACTCCTTCAACTAATCAAGTATGAAACCTCTTTAAATGGATGTTGTTAATAGGTTCTTGCAACTCATCACCATCACAATTAGCTAGCTTGTAGGTCCCCATTCCAAAAGAGGAAGTAATCACAAAAGGACCAAGCCAATTTGCCTCCCATTTTCCCTTCTTTTCTCTCTCTACTTAATTTTTTTGGGTTTCTCTTAACACTAAGTCTCCCACTTGAAAGGTTTTAGGTTTGATATGCTTATTATAATTCCTTGATATTCTATTTTGATACTCTTTCTGGCTCAAGGAGGGTAGGTGGAGGGTCCAAAGGCACTCCTAAATACAAAACCAACCTTGCAAAACATAATGCGGAAACAACAACACAAGTGGGAGAGGAGGAACAACATATATGTTTGCATTAATTGATCAAACCCATTATATGTCAGGATGTAAGGCCTTCCTAGTTTCAACCATATACATTCAATTAATTATGTAATGATCTTCTTACATGCAAGGTCATAGACCTTCCTTCCAAAATATCTCAACAGTTAATCTTCTATCAAGATCTACTATCCTCCAACAACTGCCTAAAAACCAAGAAAAGAGAAACAAATATATAAAAGAGTCCACCAAAGAGGTCAAAACTCAAATCTCAAAGAGAGATGCAGATTTATGTCCACACAGATCCCAATGAGAGACCCCACATTAATTATGCCACAAAAATTAAATGCAAAAGTCTGTGAGATCAGGATAAACAACTCGGGAAGAGACCACCAAAAGACATCAACCCATCGGTAAAGCATACCCAAGCAATAGAAGCCAACTTAGGAAAAGCATAACTGACAAACAGAAACCAACTCGGTAAAAGAATACCCAAGCAATAGAAACCAACACACTCTGAGACCCATCGGTAAAGTAAGATAGAAAGAATGCCCAAGTAACAGGGTAACTGAGCACTTCATAGAGAAGTCTCCAAACAAGCTAAAGAACACAAGAAAACATATTTTTGGATGAGAAGGATTGCCAAGGACCCAAGATGCTCTTGCGTTAGACACCTAGGGCTAAAATAAATGATTCCCCAAATCATGTATCAAATCCAACCTGAAATGAATCCAACTTAGATTGAGAAATCCAAGATGAGTCCTTAATCAATCTATTCTTCCATTTTATCAGATACTCCATGTATTCCTTTCCTCTTGTACTTCTGACAACTCTTTGTTTCAAAATATGTTCAACTTCCTCTATCTGTTTCTTAGGATAATCACTCAGTACTGTCACTTCTTCATCAGGTTCATGATATTCATACAAGTCTCAAATATTGAATATGGGTGATATATCCATGTCATCAGGTAATTCCACTTCATAAGAATTTCCACTGTCAAATCTTCTCAGTATTTTGCAAGGACCAAATTCCTCCATTTTCAATTTACAATAAGTTCTAATAGGAAATCTACCTTTCTTCAAATGAACCATTACTGCATCACCAAATTCAAAATTTTTATGTCTTCTTTATATATTTACACTATCCTTGTGTTTTTGATTATTTTTCTCCAAATTTTGTTTACATCTTCATGCAATGTCTTAATAAACTCAATAAATTCTTCTACTTCAACACTTCTTTTCTCTTCTCAAACAATATCTCTCAAATTTGATATTCTTTTCGGTTGTGTGCCATGAACAATCTCAAAAGGTGTCTTTCCAGTACTTCTATTCACTGAAATATTGTATGCAAACACTTCTTGTGCCATCATCGAATCCCAATTACCCTGTGAGTCTCCAACTAAACATCTCAACAAATTACCCAAATTTTTTTTTACAACCTTTGTTCATCCACCAGTCTGTGGATGAAATGTAGAACTATATTTCAACACAGTATTGATCTTCTTCCAAAGTGTTTTCCAAAAATAGCTAACAAACTTACTATCTTGGTCAGAGATAATACTCCTCGATAATCCATGCAATCTGACAATTTCCTTAAAGAAAAGATCTTCTATATGTACCACATCTGATGTTTTCTTACATGGTATGAAATGTGTCATCTTAGAAAATCTATCCACAACAAAAATATTGAATCATTACCTCTTTCTATGCTCAGTAAGCCAAGAACAAAATCCATGTTGACATCACTCCAAGTTTTCTCAAGATTAGTAATCGGTATATACAAACAAATATTTTGACTTACTCCTTTTGAAACTTAACAAACTCCACAACTTTTCACAAATTTCTTAACATCCTTATAAAATTGAGGCCAAAAATACCTTTCCTTCAACAAACTCAATGTTTTATCAATACCAAAATGTCCAGCCAAACCACTACTATGTTTCTCCTTTATCAAATTAGTTCTCATTGATCCTCTCAGTATAAACAACTGAATACCTTTGAACAACATATCTTCCTGAATAAACTAGTATTCATACTTACTTGATTGCTTTGAATTAGGTTCTCTGCACACTCTCCACTGCTCATAAAAATTAGGATCACTTTCATACAAATTCTTCATATCATCAAAACCAAGAAATTCAATTCTCATTTTAGTCAACAAAGATCTTCTTCTACTCAATGCATCAGCAACTCAGTTAGAAACTCCACTCTTATGCTTAATCACAAATGTGAAACTCTGCAAATACTCGGCCCATTTCAAATGTCTCTGATTTAAATTATTTTGACTACTCAAATACTACAAAGCCTTATGATTAGTATACAACACAAATTCATTTTGCATCAATTAATGTCTCCATTTCTTCATAGCTTGAAAAATAGCTTAGAATTCTTGATCATAGACAAAATATTTCCTTTTTGCATCATTCAAATTTTCACTAAAGAAAGCAATAGGTTTACCTTCTTGAGTCAACACAACTCCAATTGCACTTCCACTTGCATCATATTCAACTTGAAATATCTTATTGAAATCAGGTAAGGATAACACAGGTAATTTAGCAACCTTTAGCTTCAAATTCTCAAAACTGTTATCAGCTCCATGTGTCCATTTGAATTCTCTTTTGTCCCCTCTCAATGTCTTGGTCATAGCATTACAAATAGAACTGAAATTTCTGATAAAATTCCTGTAATAACTTGCCAATCCATCAAATGATCTTATCTCACTAACATTCTGAGGTGTAGGCCAACTAAGTATAGCTTCAACCTTCTCAGGTGTAGGTCAACTAAGTATAGATTCAACCTTCTTAGGATCCCTCTTCAAACACTCATCTGAAATTACAAAACCGAAATACACAAGTTCTTCTTTCATGAAGGAACACTTTTTCAGATTTATCAGCAACTTTTCCTCTTTCAATCTCTGCAATACTTGTCTTATATGCATCAAATGCTCTTCTCTAGTCTTACTAAATACCAAAATATCATCCAAGTATACAATCACACATTTATTCAATAATTTCTTCAAAACTTCATTCATTAACCTCATAAATGTACTCGGTGCATTAGTTAAACCAAAAGGCACAACCAACCACTCATACAAACCTTCTTTCATCTTGAAAGAAGCCTTACATTCATAACCTTCTCTGATTCTAATATGATGATATCCACTTTTTAGATCAATTTTGGTAAAATATCTTGCTCCACTCAAACAATCCATTATATCATCCATCTCGGTATAGGAAACCTATACTTCACTATGATCTTGTTGATTACTCTAGAATCAGTGCACATTTTCCATTCTCCATTCATCTTAGGTGCCAATAAAGCTAGTACTACACATGGACTCAAACTTTCTCAGATCAAACCCTTGTTCAAAAATTCATGAACTTGTCAGTTAATCTCTTCATTCTTGGTCGGTGTTAACCGATGTGGTGCTTTGTTAGGTAAACTAGCTCCAGGAATTAGTTCCATACAATGACTGATATCTCTCGTTAGTGTCAAACCATCAAGTACATTATCTAAAATGATCTCCTTGTAATTAGTGAGTAAATTCTCAACTCCTATAGGAATTTCATCTTCTATATTCTTACTTAATTTGTTAGGAATAAAAGCTTAACAAATATCATTTTTTTCAAATCCTTAACAAACTATCTACCTTCCTTCAAACAAACTTTCACAGATGTACATAACTCACCAACAGATAATTCAACCAAAGGTAACAAGATTTATTTCTTCCCATCAACCCAAAAAGTATATATATTCACTCTTCCATCATGTATAACATGTCTATGATATTGCCAAGATCTACCCAAAAAAATATGACAACAATCCATAGGCATAATATCACACAACACCTTTTCATAATACTTTCCATTTTTAAGATTCCCAAAATATTTTTCACTCACCGTTAATGTATGATCATCCTTGATCCATGAGATATGATAGGGTTTTATATGGTCATCCTTTATAACTACAACTTTGTGACCATCTCCTCGGATGCTAGATTCTCTGAGCTTCGACTATCAACAATTACTTTCCAAACTTTTTCTGCAACTCTACATCTGGTCTTGAACAAACCTTTTTTGATCGGATCTTGCTTATCTTTCTCACTCCATAGTATCCTTATGATCATGGCATTTCCTTCCTTCTTAGGTTCATTAGGTGACTCTTCTTGCACCAAATCATTTCTTCTACTAATAGTCTTCTTTCTTGCATGTGTACACTCAAAATATCGATGTCCTTCTTCACCACAATTGTAACAAGTTCCCTATATCCACCTCAAGAGTAATTTCCTCTTCCTCGGTATGAACTTCCACCTTTCCATTTAGTCTTTCCTTTATCTTGATTTGTGTCTATATTTTCATTATATGGTACAGATTTGTTGTTTTCACCATGAGATCTACCTCTTCCCCTAGGGAATCTACCACCTCTTCATCTTTTTCTTTGTTCATATATCTTGTTCAATTTCTCCTTAGCTTTTAGGGAAAATCGATATGCCTCTTCAATGCTTTCCATCTTTACCAATTTGATCTCATCTTGTATAGAACTTCTCAATCCATTCATATATCTTGCTATTCTTTCCACTTCATCTTTAGCATGTCCAGATCTTATGTCCAATCTGTAGAATTCTTCAGTATAATATTTTACCAGACTATCTTTCTTCTTAAACTTTGCATTCTCCAAACTAGGTTAATCTGATAATTACAAGGTAGAAACTTTCCTTTCAATTTGTTTATCATCTTATCACATACCTTGATCTTATCCTTACCTTTCTTTTTTCAATCCAATTGTAGATGCTCCTACCACAAGGATGCATGAACTTTCAACTTTGTGCTTATAATCTTCACTTTCCTTTCCTCTGATACATTTTCATACTCAAAATATTTTTCCATCTTAGTTATCCAGTCTATCAAATCATCAAAATCCAACTTTCCACTATACTTAGGAATCTCTCTTTTTCTCAATCCATCACAAGTGCAGGTGCAGCTTCACCTTGTGCTTCTTTGAATTCATCATCACTAACATCTTCAAGATGTCTTCCTCTGTGTTTTGCTGTCTCAATAGTTTCCAATCTTTCAACCATCTTTCTTAGAATATCAACAAGACCTTGATCAACATTTCCTCTCCCATGAACCATCTTGAATCCCTCTTCAATTGTAGGTTAGCTCACAATCTTCTACCCCACAACAATATCAACCAACTAGGGTTAGGGCTTACAAGAAGGAACCTAGATCTCACCTTTGATCTGATACCACCTAACACAAGGATGGAAGGAAGAGGGGCCAAAGGAAGTCGCAAATACAAAACCAACCTTGAAGAACACAATGCAAAAACAAAAACACAAGAAAGAGAGGAGGAACAACAAGTATCTTTTCATTAATTGATCAAACTCATTACATGTTGAGCTATAAGGCCTTCCCGGTTTCAGCCATATACATTTAATGAATTACATAATGATCTTCATACATGCGAGTGATTCGCTAAAAAATTGTCTTAGAAACACATAGCATTGGACTACTATTTTAGGATTGGACACCCTAAATGGATGCTAAGTATATTATTTAGTCTCATTTAATTATCGACTAGGGACGTAAACTTGGAATGGTATTTGGAAAGTATATGCTTCAAACCTTCTTGATTTTCATGGCTAAACCTATAGAATTGAAATACATTAAGCTTCAAGAAATATATACTATCTCAATTAAATGTGTTTACTCTAAGAAAATAGTAATCACAAATAGGAGTTACTCTACTCGCCTATGCTACAAGAATAATCTACCAGTTCTGTTACCAGTGGCTGTAGGAACAACAGAGTTCAAATTACTTCTTAATGAACAAGGAAATAACTTCTAATCTAAAAAATAAATTCACTCACCAAGTGGGACCCCTTGGATGAGTGAATATAAATTCAATTAAGAAAAGAGAATGAATCTCAAATTATGCACTCTATTCATTCATGGAGAAAATATACTTGGAAAGTAAAACAGTGTTACAATATCAACTTCTATTTCAGAGAATATATCAACTAACTCAACTAACTTTAAGAGTTACAATAGTCAGCTTATTTTAAGAGAAACTACACTACTCCTTAAATCTAGCATCACTCCATTAATGAGGATCACTAATGGATACATAATGCTCATAATAGAAAACATCAATCAGCAAGAGTAAGTTTTCAAATCATTCACAGTATATAGCATGTGGTGGCTCTAGATCCATGTGTTGTGTTTACTTAGGAACTAAATTGACTTGTTCCTCTGTGAAAGTCTTACAGCACACCCTTCTTCAACCGCTTGCTTAATTCTTTGGGCACGATGGCACCTTTGCAGCAACGGTTGTCGTTGACTCCTTCAGCACCATGATGTTGTTCTTGAATGCACCATGACCTTATCCCTACAAAATGGTTAGCATACATAACTTCTGATACATATATATATATATATATATTATCATTTAATACTAGGAAAGAAGTGTTAGTTTCCATTCGATACTCTTGCATGACATATGACTATAGGAAGGAGACTACCCACAAACATAACATAGGAAATAGGATCATTCATTAGCATGCAACTACTTATATCTTGCAACTTCGACCCATCAGTTCCAAGAAAATACACCATGTTCTTTATCATCCATTTTCCTACTTATGTCTTTACATATATAAAATATACATATAAAACCATAAGTTTAAAGTATCTGATTTGCAAGCAAACAACTGAAAAAGAAAGTAAGAAACATTTGAAAATATGGCCTTTTAAGAGGCTCATCATTCCCCCCAACTGCACTATTGTTGGTCCCCAACAATCATGAAATTACAGTTCCTAGCTCTAAGCCTCAGGTCACTAGTGGTCTTTTCACCTACTTCATCAATAACATAGTTGAAATACCCATGGTTGTCCCGAAGTCTTTCCCACATCTGCACTTCCTAAGTCATATCATGATCTTTTGCATTCTCATTTATTGGAAGTAAAGGCTGCATGAGGATAGGAGGTTGAAACCTTAAGGGAATCCAATAATTCAGCTATGTCCAGCCTAACATTATAAACCATGGGGCTCGGTGAGTGGCAAGAGTTAAATTCTATGGACAATGAGGTTCCCTAATTTTTAAGTCATGGGACATCAGTACCCACCTATGTCTGTAAGCTGCATTCATGGCCTAAATATCCTATAATGAATGATGTTCCCTATTAGTGTATGCCTACTCTCTGACTGGAAGGACTTTGAGGGATCCACTAGGATTCATTGTAATTGAGATCCAATCAAGGAAATTCTGCCTAGAACTCTGAACTTCATGCCTCGTCATGAGGGGCATATCTATCTCATTGCCTCTATATGTCAAAGCCTGATGCTATATGCTAATCTCATTCTGAATCGAAGACATCACTGCCCTTAGCTGAACATTCCCATGTACAGAAGTGAATTCCAATCCCTATTGTCTGGCACAACAATATTGTGTAAATACAATTCAAATAATAGGTTTTTAATGGACATGGGAGCTGACTGGAAGGCATCATAAAATTCATGAGGTGTAGAAATAGAAGGATTAAATCCCTCTATAATCCTATTGAATTGAAAGTTAACAAATTTCTCTTTAAGGAACAAAGTATAAACTGGAGATGGTGACCTACATGCTATTACTACAGGAATCAATTCAGTGATCTGCTCAATTTTCCTCTCCAATACTACAACCTAATTTGTTTTCTATTCTAGTTGACAAGCTTTCTCCTCAATGATCCTGTTCAATTTTTTTGTTTTGAGTTCCCATTGTACCTTTTCCCATATAAAATTTCTATATAAACTCAATCTTACTGCTAAAGGTGTGGATAAATCCGGTGGTGGCATGGGTTCCTACTGAAGAATATCAATCCACCCAAATGAACGTCTAGGGATTCTTACTACTTCCTCTTCAGTGGAAGTAGCCCCTTTTTCTTTTTCATGAGTTTTTATTGAATCATCTGCTTGGCAGTATTCATCAATGGAAGTTTTTCCTCTCCATATGACAAGGGTTTTTATTGAATCATCCACTTGGGATGACTTATCTACTTTGGCCAGCGTGTCCAATCCATCTCTACTCATTTTTTCAAACACCTCTTCAAAAATGTCCTCATCTATTATAGGTAATTCATTAGGGGGTAGGTTTTCTAAATTCTCATCAGTATCTTGCCTGACAGAGTTATTAAAAAATCCCTGTGTTTCCTTAGAATCCTTATCACTGTCTATGAGGATGTAATCAACTTGTGGGTCATTTTTAGCTTCATAATTCATAATGTGGGATATGGTGTCACTATCTATTCTTTTTGGATCCATTGCCTCTGAAGAGGACTTCTCTGTAGACTCAGAGGATTCAACACTTATAACTAGATCAAGGATTTTGTCCGCCTTACTGATATTAGTAGAAAATCTAACACTCTTCCTGACAGGGGTTTTAAAAGAGCTCAAAGGATCTATACATTTCTTTTTGTTGGTGGAAACCTCCTCCATAATGGCTATAAGAGGTTCTTCTGGCATTTCCTCCTTAGGAGAGGGAAAGGGTTCCTCAGCTAGATTACTAACATTTTCATTACTAGGTGGTTGTTGTTCTAGTGTCATACCCTCTACCTCTATGGTTTTACCTTTATCCTTCATGGCAGTAGACCTAGTTTCCTCAGAAGGTGAAGTATCAAGAGTGACATTGGCTTCCCTAGTTTTACCTTTCTTTTTATCATACACAGGAGTACTAACATTGCAGGCTCTTTTCCTAGATAGGGTAGGTTTAGAAGAAGACACTTCAGGAATGGCATCTATTTTCTATATTACCTTACAAACCCCCATTGCTATGTTAACCCTTCTTCCTACACCCTGGCCACTAGGGCCAACCATTCTAGGAGCTATTTCCTCCATGGCCAAGAATTCATCCCAAGTCCCAATCGATTGCTTAAGTAATTCCCTTTCTATGAATAATTTGATTAAACAATGATGGGAAATAGATTGAGTTTTTCTTGACTGAACTAGAGACGCTTGCCTTTTCACAATATTAAATAGAACACTAGGTAAGTTTATTGGCCTATTTTCATGGTAGAGGGCACTCAAAATCTTGAAATGTAGTCCATAGAGGTACTTTTAACGGCCTTCACAAGTGAATTAGGATATTATGAATATAGCCAAATGCATATACTCCATGGGTAATGATGTTCTTGAAGTGCCATGTTTCTTCTCAACGTCCAACCGTGGGTCACCATGTTGTTAATCTCTAAGTTCTGTTGATGATTAGTGACCAACACTTACTCATTCACTTAGGCATTTTTTAGTTGGCTATCACTATGGCTGAGCTAAAACTATGCAAGGTTGAGAAACATTGTCGAGCAGTATTCAGGTTGCCAAGTAGTATCACGTCAAGTTGAGTAGAATACTCAGTGCTGAGCGACAGAGATGTTAAGTGTCGAGCAGAACAATTTTTGTATACATGTCTAGAATGATTCAAAATTTGAGGATAAGTGTTCAAGCTGACTTATATAAGCTTTTTGGGCCTACTTATGTGTGCATTTAATATTTTCCTATGGAGTCAATTATGCATTTAATTGTTTTATCTTATGCATGATCTATTGTAATCATTAATTGTAATACCTTCAAGGTATGGGTAATAAATCTTGATCATTGATTTAGATCTCGCTATTATACATGAACAGATATATAAGATTGCTTCTAAACCCTATTTTGTAAGTGTGTGGAGAGAAGTGGTGACTGCATTTTTGAATTGAAATGCATAGAGGGTTATTTTGTTAAGAAGCAGAGATCAAGCAGAGTGACAACACAATGAACAATAGAGTAAAGTTATATCAGATTGTGAGATCATAGAAGGTACTTGAAAGAGGAGATTTGTCATCAGCATCTGAGTGGATAACGAAGGATCAATACTTGAGACATTCTAATCATTGTATCAGGTGAAAATCTCTTAACAAAGTGGTTCTAGTAGACCTTTCTAAGTCTCCTAACAAAGTGCTTACTTTATTGTAAGTTAAAATCCTTTCACAGGGTGGATTGTAATGATCTTTAGCTCTTAACTGGGCAGACCTTTAACAAGGTAGATTACATCTTGTAATAAAATTTTGTAGCCCTAACAGGCACACTTTATTACTGCAATAGTGGAGAATTTTGTGGGTGTCATCCCCACCCTAGTTTTACCTATTTGGGTTTCTGGGTTACCAAGTTCTTGTGTTATGAGTTATTTATTTCATTGTGTGGGTGCTATTTGATATTACATTAGATTCATATATGTATGAATGTCGATCAGTTTGTTTTAAGTGTTGAAAATTAAAGATCTGATTCACCCCCCCTCTCAGTATCTTGCTTTCTTGTTATTGTATTTCCAACAATTGGTATCAGAGCTTAGTTCTCTAAAAACGTCATAATCAGCTTTAGAATATAGATCTTGAGATAGAGATCTACAAGATGGGTAAAGTCATTGAGAATCAAAAGATTGATATTCATCTAGCACTACAACAACTTGAGACAGCAAGACAAGAATTAAAGAAGTCCTCGATTGCAAGGAAATATTTTGCCAAATAAATGAATGACACTCATTATCAGGAAGAGGACACCATAAATCTATTTTAGAATGAAGATTCTACTAAGAGTGATGTGGCAATAGCAGATCTACTGGAAAATAATAGTGCACGATGTGAAGAAGTCAAAAACTTGAAAAAGGAACAAGAAGCCCAATCAATAAGAATGTGTGAAGTTGTTGAACAGAAAAAGAAAGGCGAAGATGACAAGGCTATGGCAGAAGAAGACAAAAGAATGATGACTATCAGACTTGATGAAAGAACATATGATGTACAAAAAATGACAGTCAATCAAGTTGACATGGCAAATCAATTACTATTTGTGAATTAGGAGATCAGTAGGAAAGACTTGGAGATTGTAAATCTTAGATCTGAGAACAGTCAGTTGAAAGATGAATTGAGATCCAAGAAAGAACTTAACAACAGAGTGAATGATCCTAATGCAGCTATGAGCTACTTTGAACAATGGGTGGAAGCATCAAGAAGACCTAAAGATTCTTCTGGATTAGGTCACAATGAACAACATACAACCATTGAAGAAGGAGAATCCTCTAAGATAGGTGAAAGAAGGTATGCAAAGCCAAGAAGCAACAAACTTGTTTGCCACCACTGTGGGAAACCAGGTCATATAGCAAACATTTGCCAAAGAAAGAATGGTTAGTCCAATCCTAAAACTAACTTTAATTGTTACTACTTTAACTATAATAAGTTTGGACAACAAGCATGTGAATGTAAGACAAAGGAAAGAAACACACCTAGACTCAATGGTAATTGCTATAACTATCAGAAATATGGTCATAGAGCACAAGATTGTATATCTAAAGGTAAAAAGTAGTGGACATCAAAGGCACAAGAGAAATCACCAAGAAAAGGAAAGACTTAGAAGTGGGACTACAACACATGGCATAGTTGTCATTATTGTGGTGAGTATGGACATGTTCCTAAAAACTGCATAAGGACACATTTCAGAGGAAAGTCTAAAAGTTGGATGAATGGAATCCTAGTTTGTCACAGTTGTCTAAAAATTGGTCATACAAGGAAAGATTGTATGACTAGGGTACCTACTCCTACTATTGAGTAGAGTAGAGCATAGATGAACTAGACATGGGTTAAGAAGTCTGAACCATGCAACAGTGAAGCTAGTGAAGCAAAGGTCACCCAATCCAATGGATTAGGTGATCACATCATCTCCAACTAAGCAAAAGAGGTATGTAAGGAACTGCATCTAAAATTCTATCTTACATTAGTTCCTAACATGAAATGTACCAAAGTCCATATTTGCATATGTTAAGATGCACCAGGATATTTTTTTGAAGACAAATGCCGAGAAGAGAAAATTACACTATAGGTGTCGAGCACCAATCATGGACACTAAGGCTGAGTTCTTTAGTGTGTGCCGAGTTTTGTTGACCGAGTAAGTTTTGTGATAGCTGAGTTTAGTAAGCCGAGTGGGATGCAAGTTGTGTTAGAAAGCCAAGGATAGCTGGCTTGCACTAACTTAATGGGGAGAACATTTATTGCTTACCTACCTTGGCCTTTCAAAGTCTATAAGGGATGAACAATGTATTCTTCATTTTTACCTTGCAATTTTCACTGTTTATGGAGTGATTGAAGTAGTTGTAGAATTGATCTTAATGAAGTTAGCATCGAATATTTTGTTAGCATGTCATCGGCAATCCTAAGGTGAATAGTATGAATCACTACTTTCCAAGGTACTCTATTCTTCATCTCTCGAACCCTAATTTCAAGATTATGGCTGCAAGCTCTTCTACACTAGCTAAAAGTATGGAGGGAGAACAAGAGAAAATTCAGTTAGTACAGAGTGATGAATGTGCACCTCTCAACTTTCGAGTCATTCTTGAAAGTACAATTTAGAGTTATTTAACCAAAGCTCTCTCATCCATTCCACCCAAGGTACTTATGATCCATGATGTTTGATTGTGTTACATGGTTAAGATTGGTGAAGTAGGTGATAGTGAATTAAGGAAATCCTATAGCAAATTGTGTGTCGATGGAGTTCTGAAGGGAGAATTCAAACATTTAGTAGATAAAGGGTTAACTCATGCCCTAGATTTTACACAAGGTTTCAAAGATGAATGGATTAAGGTTATTCTTAGCTGAGTTCATGATATGTGTATATGGTTGGATAATAGACTAGTCAAGATAACTAAGAACATGATTCATCGAGTGACTGGATATCCTGTAGTGAACGGAAAATGGACAATGAGAGATAAAAACAAAGAGGAAATCACACTGAACACTAGAGCCATATGGAACAATAGAGGTATGACTATCTCTACAATTAAATACCTAGAACTTGATTTTTGAGTAAGAGTAATAGCACATAAGTTCTATCAGTCGAGTATATAGGATAGTGTTCATTGTAGAGCTGTTGACCAGGCATGGAAAATTGTTAAGAAGAATCATACATATGAGCTTGCTGAGCTATAATAGACATAATTAGCCAAGAACCTAGCATCAATGAGAAAGGCTAAGAGCTCATCATGTAAGTTTGGTTCCTTACTATTCTGTAAATTTTTCTACATTCAGGATACATTTCATACTTTGGAAAATATTATTTGGAAAAAGGATAGGCCCATTAAAGTTTAGATTAGTGAATGTATTGAGAAATTAGGAGGTAATTTCAATAGCATAATGGGGAGCTATTTTGTGGAATTTAAGAAGAGAATGAGATTAAGAACTAGGATTCCTAGATCACTAGTGGAGAAGCACTATGAAGAAATTTGTTTTCTAGTTGATACGAATAACACTTTATCCAAGCTGTGACACCAAGGATAACATGTTTAGAGCCATTTCCATATGAAATTAACATTGATGAAGCATTAGTAGCCATCATTGCACTCCTAGCCAAGGCAATTGATACTACAGCAAAAAGCTTTGGAAATTTTGATGAAGCCAAAGTAAAAGTTTCAAGGGGTTGAAAGGAGGGAACCATGGAGAGGAAAAGGAAGAAAATTGTGAAAAAAATAAACAAAATGGTTGGTCTAGGTAGTGATGAAGAACCTGAGGATGCACCTTTAGGCCTGTCCATAGGACAAGGTGAGGATATGTCTATAGAAGAGGAAGTGAGTGCATATGAGGAGATCACTAAGAAAGCTAAGGGTAAAAGACCATCAATTGTCATAGTAACCAAGCTGAGAAAAGATAAACCTAAGGTTACACCTCCTACAAATAATCATCTGAGGACTAGAGCATCTACTATTACTTCTCTAGTAGTACAAAGAAAAGTATATGGAAAGAGGAAGGTTCAAGAAAGCAGTTTTGGAAAGGAAGCTAAAACTGCTCCTAAGGCTGAGCCGAGTAAACTTGCAAAGAGACCTAGGAGGAAACTAGACTTGGGGGTAGATAGTGATGATGAAAAGATTGAGATTGATGAACCCAGTAACATACCTATAGCACAATTCAAGAAACCAGCTAGTATTGATGAGGTATGTGACAATTTGAGGAATTCAGTAGGATTAGCTAATTTCAAGTTCATTAAGTATGAGAAATTGAATAATGTGGATAAGCACAAAGTTCAAGAAGCACTCTTAGATATGATGAGTACTTTCAATTTAACTCCTACAGCGATAGGAAACCATGTGTTGAATGAATTGTATGAGTTTTTGTCAAGCAAATGGGAATTTGCACTTACTATAGAGAGACAGATCAGGGAAGGAACTTTAGCCAAGGTAATACCTGAGTTGACTTCAAAACAAAGAGCCAAATTTATTGAAGAATATAAGAGTAGGTTTGTTCCTGAACTTAGAGGTTATGCTATTTTGAAAAATGATATTGAAGGATTAGTACAAAAAAGTATAAGGATTTGGAAGGAAATCTTTGGACTGATAGTTCTCAAAGACAAGAAATCTAATGTAGGGACATCTGATCAAATGGAAAAAGAAGTGGTGATCACCCCTGAGCCACAGGTGACTCGAGGTCAAATTGCTATAGAATAGGAAAAGACTAAAGATGCATTAGACTCAAAAAAATTTGTTTATCTTACTGTAGACAGTCTAATTGACTACATAGTTGATGATTCCAGCAATTTGAATGTCAAGGAACAGGACATGCCGAGTGGTACAAACACTGATTCCCCTATTAAGGCAACTAAGACTGAAGGAGAAAAGACCACTGTATATGAAGAGAAAATTGATGAGATAATTGAAGAAATCAATGATCAGATAAGTGAAGAGAAACAACAAACAAATGCACAAGAGGTAACTTCACAAAATCCACCTATTTTAGAGGTAGTCAAAATAGTTTTAGATAGTGGTATAGTGGTGAAGGATACTGTTGATAAGCTTAAGGAACAAGAGGCAATGCAAGTGTTGGTTGATATACCACACTCTGCATCATCCACTCCCACAGGTCATAAAACTGGAGGTATGCCTAATCCATAGACAATCCTGATAGAATTAAAAGAGGCAATGGACAATGATACTATGACAGGAAAAGGTATTATGCAGTCGAACATTAGCTTACCAGAGTTGAAGAGAAAGAAAGTTCTAAAGAAGAAGTCTCAAATTCTATATGTCACATTAGATGAGGTAATTGTGATTACACAATGGGATCCCAATGAATTATCTTTTGAACAAATACGGACTCTTCAGGAATTACTCAAGAGGAAGAAGAGATAGGAAGAGATGAAAATTGAATAGAAGCAAAAGCAAGTGTTGCATGACATCAAGGACATATTTGCAAAGGCTTTTAACTTAGAAGATGAAATGCCTCAAGCTCCAATTATTGATCAGTTAGTTAACATTGTACAGAAGGTAATTGATGATGATATTAACAGAAATGAAAAACTTCTATAATGGTCTGAGAGGTGATTTGAGAGCAAAGTTCTAGAGAAAATCTCAGAGGAGATTGCAACAAAACAGGTTGAACTTTCTACTCTTGTAGAGATTTTGGAGAAAGTTACAGCAAATGTTTATTCTTTGTATAGGAAACTATGTGATGTTGAATTCTTCACAAAGGATAATCTACAGCTTGTTGAGAAGCTGCAGTTAGATTTAAGATCAACTGGTAATACTTTGGGTAAGGATACTACTTCTAGTTCTTTACATTTTTCTAAGTTGCTCAATGCACAATGGAGAATAGCTGAGCTTATGGCTAAAGATGGTTAAATTAGGGCCAAATCGATCACTATTCAGACAAGCCTATTGCCTCACTTGGAGGTAATACAGAAGGAAATTTCATATGCAAAAGAGTTATCATAGAGAAATGCAAATCTCTCAACTATAGAAAGTTTAGTGAGTCTAGCTGCCGAGCTAGAAATAAAATTGGAAGTTATGAAGATTTCTAAGGAAAGTTGGGATACTACATTTGAATCCACCCTGCAGATTCATAAACAATTTTTGGATAAGTATAACTTAACCCCACTAGAAATCAGTGACAAAAACAAGGGGGAAGTTGGTAAGGAAGATGGTAAGGAAGTTGGAAAGGATACAGTTTGATACATAAGTATAGAACAGGTCCACATGTATATATTTTTGAAGGCATGTAAACTTTTTGTATGAATAATTTTGAGTATATTCTTAGGGGGAGTACTTAGTATACTTAGGCAACATTTTGAAGGAATGAAATGAAGTAATGATAAGTGTGTTTTTTCCACTAATATAAAAGGGGGAGATTGTTAATCTCTAAGTTCTATTGATGATTAGTGACCAACACTTAGTCATTCACTTAGGTAGTTTTTAGTTGGCTATCACTGTGGCCGAGATAATACTATGCAAGGCCAAGAAACAATGTCGAGCAGTATTCAAGTTGCCGAGTAGTATCATGCTGAGCTGAGTAGGATACTCAGTGCCGAGCAATAAAGATGTTAAGTGCTGAGCAGAACAATTTTTGTATACATGTCTAGAATGATTCAAACTTCAACGATAAGTGTTCAGGCCAACTTATATAAGCTTTTTGGGCTGACTTATGTATGCATTTAATATTTTCTTACAGATTTAGTTATGCATTTAATTATTTTATCTTATGCATGATCTATTGTAATCGTTAATTGTAATACCTTCAAGGTATGGGTAATAGATCTTGATCGTTGATTTAGATCTCTCTATTAGACAACATTTTTGAAGTGAAATGCACAGAGGGTTATTTTTTTAAAAAGTAGAGATCAAGCAGAGTGACAACACAATGAACAACAAAGTAAAGTTATATCAGATTGTGAGATCATAGAAGGTACTAGAAAGAGGAGATCTGTCATTAGCATCTGAGTGCATAATCAAGGATCAATACTAGAGACATTCTAATCATTGTATCAGGTGAAAATCTCTTAACACAATTGTTCTAGCAGACCTTTCTAAATCTCCTAATAGAGTGCTTACTTTATTGTAAGTTGAAATCCTTTCACAAGGTAGATTGTAATGATCTTTAGCTCTTAACCGGGTAGACCTTTAACAGGGTAGATTGCATCTTGTAATCAACTTTTGTAGCCCTAACAGGCACACTTTATTACTGTAGTAGTGGAGAATTTTGTGGGTGTCATCCCCACCCCAGTTTTACCTATTTAGGTTTCTGGGTTACCAAGTTCTTGTGTTATGAGTTATTTATTTCATTATGTGGGTGCTATTTGATATTACATTAGATTCATATATGTATGAATGTGGATCAGTTTGTTTTAAGTGTTGAAATTTGAAGATCTAATTCACCCCCCCTCTCAGTATCTTGCTTTCCTGTTATTCTATTTCCAACACATGTAGGGTAAATTGTGCCCTGGCTGAGCGCAAGTCAATATCCTTACTCCATTTTTCTCCTTTCTATGGAAACTTTGAAACTTCTGCCATGATGTCCTCTGAGAATTCTATCCTCTGACCTTTAACCACTGCAAACCCATTGTTCAAAGTATTTAGAAATTGGAAAGCAATTTCTTCATCAAAGCCATTAAGGCTAAGGTAGGAATCCAGCCATCCCCTTCTTTGAAACATTTCACAGGCGGTCGAGTCCCCAAGTATAACTCGATGGTCTATAGGCTCATGCCTCTAAAGGTCTCTGCCCCTTATTAATGACAAAAATGGTTCTGCAAGAGCTCCAAAAATGCTACAGAAAACTAGAAAATGCAAGAATCCTTATGGACTCAAGGCATTTTTTACAAGAAAAATTGAAGTACATAGTAGCTTTTAATTCTAGGCAAATAAGCATTATTTTGAATGGTATACATAAATAAATTCATGTGTGTTAAGGTCTGCCACCTGAACATGTCACAAAAATACCATTATTAAGTGAACCTTAACTTTTAATTGCTTTCAAATCATGATGACTTAATCACGGAAGGACAGATAAGCTTCCACATGACGATGGTCATCATGAAGACAAGAAATAAAGTTTGCCTTTTTGCATGCTAATATTGATTTGGAAATATTTTTAAATAAGCATTAAATAATCCATCCCACCAACTAAGTTTAAGGCATGGGTCCCACCAAGCCTTTGCATGCAAGAGTAAAAAAAAAATAAAAGAACACTTAATCCAAAATAAAAAATGAATAAAATAGTATACAAGAAAAAGTATGTGTTACTAACCTGTGAGGTGCTGCAGGAAGAGTGTTCTACTATGCTACATGCACTAATGGAGTAATGCAATGGTACAGACACATGGTAGAGAGAGGAGGTGAGGTGTATTTTATCATGGAGAAATCATTTCATAGGAAGTGAAATGTTTATTATGGAAACTGGGATAAAAATCAAAGATTGATGAAAACCTAGGTGGAGGACCTAGAGGCTTTGGCTATAGGAGTGTGGTTGTCTATGGTTTGTTGGAACTTTTGCAAGAAGTCTTGATGAATCACAGGTTTGTGGTAGATCTTAAGATGATGCTCGTTGACAAGCAGTTTGAATCACACACGATCAATGGTAGAAAGCTGAACTATACCATTGTAAAAAATTGAGATTATTTCATAAGGTCCTAACCAATGGGTCTAAAATTTCCCTAAAGTATTCTGATAGCATGAGTCATAGAGAAAGACCCAATCACCAATGGAAAATTTCTTATCCTTGATGAATCTATCATTCGACTTCTTTCGTTGCTTCTCAATCAGTTCGGTGTTGTGAAGTGCAGACTTCCTATACTCATCCAATCCATTAAGCTACAGGAGCCTATCATCTTGTGTCTTGGTAAGGTTTATATCTATCTCTAATACCATCCTAATATTCTTATGGTGAAGCTCAATAGGCATGGATGCAAATTTTCCATAAACCAGCTTAAACTGAGTAAAACCTGTCATGGTTTTCCAAGTTTTTTGATAAGCCCAAATGGCTTCAGGAAGGCAGGTAGCCCAATCCTTTTTGTGAAAAGAAAATATTTTGGTCAGGATGGCCTCAATTTATTGATTTGTGATCTTATCTTGCCCATTGGTCTGAGGATGGTATGGTGAAGATTTACCATGCCTCACTATGTACTCATTCATCAATTCAATAATAAGATTAGATGTAAATTGCGCACCTTGATCTGTTACTATTTCATGAGGTACACCAACCCTAGTAAAGATAAACTCATAGAGAAACTATGCTACCTTATGATCCCTAGCATGCCTCATTACCTTTGCTTCAACCCATTTTGTGGCGTAGTCAATGCATACTAAGATATAAGACTTACCATGGGAAGATAGCTCGATGGGACCAATGAAGTTGATGCTCATTTGTCAAATAGTATCACCACCACCTGAGGCTACAAGGGCATTTCATTAGACTTGGTTGGATGGCCCATTCACTGGCATCAGTCACAATGCCTGGTATGCTTAGTTGCATCTTTATGTAAGGTAGGCCAATAACATACATTTGTCAATACCTTGTATGTTGTCCTCTTTCCTTCAAAATGGTCACCACATGGCTCGTCATGACAAGCCTGAAGGATATCGTAGGTCTCATCTTTGTTAACACATTTGCAAGTGACTTGATTAGGACCTATGTAGAACATAAATCTAGAGATCCAAGAAAAGTTAAAGCTTTTCTCAACCAGTAGCCTACATTCTCGAGGTGAAAAATAAGGTGGTGTTCTTCCTGTATCAAGGTGGTTGGCGATGTCAGCATACCATGGATTGTAAGTTGCAACAGAGAATAGGTGCTCATCCAGGAAGTTGTCATCAATTACTATAGGATCATCAGGAACTTGTAATCTAGAGAGGAAATCAGCCACCAACATTAGCTTTACCTACTTTATCAATGATAGTTATATCAAACTCCTGCATGAGGAGTAACCAATGAACTAACCTACCAGAGATGAAGAGTTTTTTCATCAAGTATTTGATTGCTGAATGATCAGTATAGAAAAATACTTCATAACCGGTTATGTAATGTCTAAATTTATTAAGTGCATAGATTACAGCAAGCAGTTCCTTTTTAGTAACAATAAAATTTAGTTCAATACCTTGTAGATTTTTTCTTATATAATAAATGGCGTGCTCAACTATACCTTCTTTTTGTCTTAGCACTGCCCCAATAGCATAGTTAGATGCATCAGTGTGGATATGAAAGGGCAGCTTCCAGTCAGGTCCTCTAAGAATAGGGGTCTTTGTCAACACATCTTTCAACTACTAAAATGATAGTTCATAGTCAGCTGTCCATTCAAATTCTACTTCTTTCTTCAATAAAGTGTACAATGGGGCAGCAAGTTGGTTGAAGTTCTTAATAAATCTCATGTAGTAACTGGCATGACCAAGAAAACTCTGAACGTCCTTCTTCTTTGCTAGAGTGGGGAGTGTAATGATGACTGCAATCTTCACAGGATCAAGCTATATGCCAAAGGATGGAGGTAATGCCCTAAGACAACTCCCTCCTCCATCATCATATAACACTTCTCACTATTAAGTGAGAGGTTGTAGTCCTGACATCTTTTAAGAACTTTTCCCAAATTAGCATGAGCCTCTTTGAGTGTAGTTCCATATGCAGTGAAGTCATCCATGTATATTTCAACACACTCAACAACAATGTCAGAGAAAATACTTATTAATGCCCTCTGAAAAGTAGCAGGTGCATTACATAATCCAAATGACAAGATAGAATAAGCAAATGTTCCCCACGGATAGGTGAATGTTGTTTTATCTTGGTCTTCTGGTGAAATATGGATCTGGTTGTAGCCACTAAAACCATCCAGGAATGAAAAATACTTCTTACCAGCAAAGTTGTCAAGTACTTGGTCAATAAAGGGTAATGGAAAGTGACCTTTCTTAGTGGCTTTATTAAGCTCTCTATAGTCCACACAAACTCACCATTTGCCACCTTTCTTTGGGACAATTACAAGAGGGGAAACCCACTGGCTGTCAGAAATAGGATATATAAAGCCATCTTGGAAGAGTTTTTGTAACTCAGAATTTACTATATCTCTTAGTGTAGGGTTTATTCTACTCTGGGATTGCCTAATTTGTCTAGACTCATGAATTATATAGATCGTATGGGTACACATTTTTTGGTCAAGTCCCTTCATGTCAGTATAGTCCCATGCAAAAGCTTGTTGACTCTCTTTTAAAAGTTGGAGAAGGCTATACATATGAGATTCAGTGACATTCTTATAGACATTCAATTATTTACCTAAGGCAATTTCTACTCTTTTGACTTTATCCAGCATAAGCACTTCTACAAATGAGGGTGAATTTATCTCATGGGGTAACAAAGTATGGAGATAATCAGGTGTTGTAGAAAACTTAGATGAGGACTTCTTGGGCAATATGGTTTGTAGGGAACAGTCAGGGACATGAAAATAGGGTTCTTCAGAGGCATACTAGTTTGCAAGGATTACTAATAGTATGTCATCTTCCTCATGTGAGGCCATAAATGGATCTCTACCAATAACCATAAGTTGTTGTACTAAATTGGCTCGAGGGGAGAATCTCCTAGATCTGGCCAGACAACTTGGTCAAGTTTAGCTTGGGGTTTGGCTGGAGAATACAAAGTTAATTTCTTGGTATGAATGCCATTAGATATGGTCATTTTTCCTGAGTGACATGCAATGCAAGCATCTATTGTGGCCAACTAAGGCCTCCCTAGGATTAATGGAAATCCTCCTAGTATGGCTTTGGGGTATAGGGTGATGAAATCTGATAGGTAATCCAAGGAATCAAGTGTGACAACAATATCCTCTACCACACCATATGGCTTGACAGTGGAATTATTAAGTAACTAGAGAATGGTAGGTGTTTCCCTCAACCCAATGATGCTAAGTCTTAACAACACATCCATATTCATTACATTAATAGATGCCCCTAAATCAACCAAGATATTCTATATTTGTATACCATTAATGTGAATGGTAACCACTGGACTCCCTGGATTAGAGTATTTAGGCATCAAGGCTTTACTGAGCATAAGATCAGAAAGCTTCCCAAGAACATGGATGGTATTAGGATCTTTCTTTTTCCTACCAGGGTGCTTGATACAGGCTTCCTTGATTGTTTTATTATAAATGGGAATTTATTTGAGGGCATCTAATAAAGGTATTTGGACAGTCATTTGCTTCAGTTGGTCAATCAGATTAGTTGAAATAGGATTCTCTTTAGGGGGTATTGATTGTTGATCCAATCTTTGTGGATAAGGTGGAGTTTTCAAAATTGGAGTAGGTGGTGGAATAGGTGGAACAACAATTTTTTGAGTGTTAAGAATTTCCTCAGAATGAGAAACATCAGTTATTATAGGTGCCCTAGGTGTAGACAATGTAGTTCCTAATCGTAGGTGGATTTTATTCACCTATAGTGAATAAGCCTGGTGCTTGTTATTACGATTTGGATTTGTTCGCATAAATAGTTGTGTCTTCTAAGGACTACTATTGGCTTCATTAGATGGAGGCATAATAGCTTGTTGCTGAGGTGGAGGCATGATAGCTTGTTGCTAATTAGGCTAATTGGCTCCCCACTAAGGTTTATGTTGTTAGTTACCATGTGGTTTCCATTGGTTATTCTGATGCGGCTACTAATATTGGTTAAATTGCTACTGATATGGGTTAAATGGAGGTTGTTGGTAGTTTTGGTTATATTGGGGTTGCTGATATTTTTGGTTATACTATGGTTGTTGGTTAGACCAGTTATGACTCCAATTATGTCCTTGGGGGCTAGAATTATGGGGGTTTTGATTTTTCCACTGATTACTATTATTATAACCAAAATTATTTAGGGGGTCTTGAGGCATACCTTTTCTCTGATCCCATGGTTTCCTTTGAGCCATGTAGAAAACCTCTCTATTCTCCTCATCTATGGATTTAAGTTCAGTGGGAATTGAGGTAGCATCAATAGATGAAAAAGTTTTGCACTTACATTTTCTTTTCTTCTCTCCACGGTGGGAGCAGAATTCAGCCAACATAGCTTCTGCATCCTCCTTCTTCCTCTAGGCTTGCATGTTGTCTAGCTTAGTGGCTATGTCATTGATAATGTCCTACTTGAAGTCAGACAGGAGGTTGGACAACTCTATCTTGGATACTCCTGAATTGTTTGTCTTATGCGGAAAATCTCTTAGTCCTCTTCCTTTTTTTACTGTAGCCCTTGAGTAATTTAGACATATAGTCTTAATATCTACCCAGTTCTTCTAAGTGATATCCCCACCATCCATTACATCCAAGGATTCTATGCTTCCATCATTGACACCTTTGAGGAACAAATGCTTCTGTGATTCCTTGTTCAACTAGTGTTGAGTGTTGTGTTTCAAGTTAAACATAAAACTTCAAACATAGTCCTCCAAGGTTTCATCCTCTTTTTGTGACATTTTGAAGATGTCATCTCCCTTTAAATATTGTCCTCTATAGTACTCTTTGTATTTGGCAAGCAACATGTTTCTCATGGAATTCCAATTTGCTACATCATTAGCTCCAAGGCCCATGAACCACCTTAGATAAATCCTCTTTAAGGGTTGATAGGAACAATTTCAGCTTATGGGCATCAGTTGTGTGGTCATAACTCCTACAAAGGATGTCAAACTCAAAAAGGAAGGTCTCTGGATCTTCAGTGATAAGGCCATAGAATTTTTGAAGTGCAACGACTAGTATGTTCTTTAGGTTTTGGTTACCTTGTTGAGGAGGAATTGGGAAAGGAAAGGTAGGCTGAGCCATCCTTGGAGGAGGTCCTAGTAGTGGTGGCTAATAGATGATAAGAGATAATGGGGTATCTTAATAGTCAGGCTCATCAAAGAGGACATGAAAATGTAGTGATTATTTAGAGGATGATGGTGATGAAAATTCTCCTTGGGAGTCAGCAAATGGGTCTTCCTCTTCACTCTTAACTTAGGGTTCTTCTGGCTTGGGATTGAAAATATCAAATGGTTTAGCCTGGTATTGACGAGGAAGGAATATCCCATGAGGATTGCTTGAAATTAAGTCCTAGATTATGAAAACTGGGAACATTAACATCAAAGTAAGTTTGAACTAAAACCATCCCTGGAAGCAGCGCCAAAAGTGCTTGGCTAAACAATTGTCTTAGAAAGACATAGCATTGGACTTCTATTTTAGGATTGGACACCCTAAATGGCTGCTAAGTAGATTATTTAGTCTCATTTAATTATCGACCAGGGACATAAACTTGGAATGGTATTTGCAAAGTATATGCTTCAAACCTTCTTGATTTTCATGGCTAAACCTATGGAATTGAAATACATTAAGCTTAAGGAAATATATACTATCTCAAGTAAATGTGTTTACTCAAAGAAAATAGTAATCATGAATAGGATTTACTCTACTCGCCTATGGAATAGTCTACCAGTTCTGTTACCAGTGGCTGCAAGAACAATAGAGTTCTAATTACTTCTTAATGAACAAGGAAATAACTTCTAATCTAACAAAGTGATTAACTCACCAAGTGGGACCCCTTGGATGAGTGAATAGAAATGCAATAAAGATAAGAGAATGAAACTCAAATTATGCACTCTATTCATTCATGGAGAAAATATACTTGGAAAGTAAAATAGTGTTACAATATCAACTTCTATTTCAGAGAATATATCAACTAACTCGACTAACTTTAAGAGTTATAATAGTCGGCTTATTTAAATAGAAACTACACTACTCCTTAAATCTAGGATCACTCCATTAATGAGGATCACTAATGGATACATAATACTCATAATAGAAAACATCAATCAGCAAGAGTAATTCTTCAAGTCATTCCCAGAATATAGCACGTGGTGGCTCTAGATCCGTGTGATGTGTTTACTCAAGAAATAAATTGACTTGTTCCTCTGCAAAAGTATTGTGGCGCGCCCTTCTTCAACCACTTTCTTAATTATTTGGGCATGATGGTGCTTTTGCAGCAATGGTTGTCGTTGACTCCTTCAGCACCATGATGTTGTTCTTGAATGTGCCATGACTTGATACATACATATATATATATATAATCATTTAATACTTAGAAAGAAGTATTAGTTTCCATTTGATACTCTTGCATGGCATACGGCTACAGGAAGGAGACTACCCACAAACATAGCATAGGAAATAGGATCATTCATTAGCATGCAACTAATTATATCCTACAACTTCTACCCATCAGTTCCAAGAAAATACACCATGTTCTTTATCATCCATTTACCTACTTATGTCTTTACTTATGCCTTAAAAAAGTAAGGTAGAGTGGAAGAGGATGGCTTGAGAAAGTGGACTTTCTTAAGTGGGTTGAGTTGCTAAGCTTTCCTTAATGGAATGTGACAACATTAGGAGGTGGGTTAGAGAAGAATTTAGGATTAGGATTAGGATTAGCATGGGTGAATGGGCTGAGAAGGGTTATAACCCAGGGTAGAAGTGGTTGAGATAGGTTAGGTTGGGGTTTAGGGGAATATTAATAAATGAAATAAACTTATTTAATTCATTTAGAAATATAGGATTTAATTATTTAAACAATGAAATTGCTTTTT
>MU225432.1:69583-85544 GCA_018584345.1 Thuja plicata
ATTTAGAAATATAGGATTTAATTATTTAAACAATGAAATTGCTTTTTAATAATTAGGGGACTATAGCCATTTTAATTAAATTAAATAGGCTAGGGAAATGGGTTAATTGCAAGTGGGTATTTGATTTGGGGATTTATTTAATTCCTTTATAATTAAATACTATAGCCATGTTTGATTTTGGTTTGATTTAATTGGTTGAAATTGATTTAAATTGTATGGCTATAATAGTTAATATAATTTAGTGATAAAAATCACCTAGGACATTAAATAGATTGAAAGAATTATGTCAAGCAGTAACAGGGTCATTTGGACATAATCGAGGGTATGATCACACTTAGGAAAAATAGGGTCCATAGTTGGAATAGACCAAATTCAGGTGGTTACATTTGCCCCTCTTTGAATTGATGTGCGAACAGTGCATTGATTCAAAGAAAGTTTTTTTATTTTGACTTCAGAAAGATTGAGAATCTCGTTCTTGGATGTCGAATGAAATGTTGATGAGATTAGTCTCACACTCGATCGAACAAAACTGATAGAATTGATTTTGAACTTGGTTGTCATCAAAAGATCAATAAAAGATTTTAAAAATACCAATTCTGAACTTGGTTGTTGTCCAAAAATTGATAATAATGATTCTGAAATTGGTTGTCATCCAAAAGCCAGTATGAAGCTGCTAGGAGCTTTAAAAATCTCTTTAAAATGAGGAAACATAAGATATCCAGCTCATGAGAACCAAAGCTTTCCATCCACCAGATTTGACTTTAGTCAAGGAAATTGTTATGCCCCTAGTTTGTTTGATAACGAAGTCATTTTGATGTTGTTTCAAGAAAAATTGAATTGATGATAGTGTGATCATGCCCCCTCAGGAACAAAATCGAAGGAAAAGAAATAAATCCCTCAGTTGAAAAGAACATAACGCTTGCATGAAATAGTAGGGCAAGAAAGAGTGGAGTAGAAGAAGGTGTGTTTAAAAATAAACACATGATTACCAAGTTAATTAGGCAAAAATATGAGTGATAAAGCTGATAAAATGATGTTTAGATCAAGATGTATGATGAAATGTGTAGTATTGACCAATGTTGGGAACAAATGAAGAAAATTCACATTTTTTGAAACTATCACAAAAATGATACTGTGCTACTGAAAATAGAGTGGGCACCTTCGATTTGGTTCCCAATTAAAAAGAGAACACAAATGATCTTGTAGTTGTCCAGGAGGAGTTTTGGAACCCCTAAATGTCTCAAAAGGCCCATATAAGCCTCCAAAATGACCATTTCACTATTCATTTTCACTTTCTGCTATAGCAAATCAGAGAGCTCTATAGAGAAAATGGTGGTCCCCGTGAGGAAACATCGATTCAAGATGAGCTGACGACACCAGCAACTAGCCGACTACCCACCGTCGGTAAGTGCTCGATAAACTACCCTGTGAATTTTGCATTTTTGAATTTTATGCATTTTTGTCAATTTTATAGCCCCTAGAAGTTAGGATCGCATCCTACTAAACGTGCATTGCATCCGGTTTTTCTCGGATTGTATCCGGTTTTTCCTAGATTTTGCATCGCATCCAGGTTTTCCTAGATCACATCCAATTCTTTATATTTTTCTTTGTTTTTAGCTAGAATCCATCAGGGGATTGTATCTTGTATTTCGGGGATCACACCCCGCATTTAGAATTGCATCCCATTTTTTAGGAATCGTATCCCATATACTCAATCGCATCCTATATTTCCAGGATTGCATCTCGTAGAAGACTTAGGTTTTTAATCTATTTTGATCTGTTTGCATCCTACAAATGTGGAATGACTTAGCAGAGTAGGAATCTGCCCCTTGTTTGTAGATAGGTTTTGATACTTGATTATTGTGTCCAAATCAAGCCCAGTTTGAGGTAGTCACATTCCACGACACTTATCCAGCATGAGTTCTTGCATTGTCTGGCCGACTATTAGATGATGAGTAGACCACCGTGATCTGATGTGGATTGTGTTCACTGATAGGTTTACCCAAGATCAGGGTGAACTAAGGGTTGTTGACTGCTCTTACTGAGAGATGGTATTGAGAGCATAACACCTTCCACCTACCTACTAGTGAGATTAATGTGACACCTGAGGATATTTGGAGGATTCTGCATGTACCAATGGTGGGACATGAGGTGATCTTCGAGTCCAGAGCTGGCGTGATGATTTGGACTACTCAGAGATTCTTCTAGGATGATACTATAGATCACAGATACCTATCATGGGATTATATGGTCAATCAGTATGATCGATTAGCTATGTACCTAGCTGGATTGGTAGGCAGCATCCTCATGCCGGATAGGGGTCAGCATGGTTTCTTGGTGGCTGGGTTAGTATGGTGGAGCAGATGATCATCCACCATTGACATTTTTCTTGGGGGAGCTGCATTCTAGCTCACATATACAGAGAGCTTCATGAGATTGTGTACCACCATACCTACAGCATGACTACTGGTATATTGATCCTTCATATTTGGGCCTGGGAGCACATCCCTGTCACATTCCCGATAGTAGATAGGCAGAGGGCACCTGAGCAGCACTATGTGTATATGTATGCAGGCCTCCTTCAGCAGCCCCATCTGGGTAAGGCTGAGTATTGGCATCGATTATTTGATGATATGACAGAGGTCATGTGGCGACCATACTTAGACTATAAGGTATGGACATCAAATACATGATAGGTACCATTTTTGTGCCGAGCAGATATTTGATCAGCCATACCGGATATATTATAGAGCGCTTCTTGATCACTAGAGTTCTGAGGTAGTATAGCCAACGACAGGGCCGCTTAGAGGATGTGGTAGTTTATGCTTGTATCAGGGATGAGGCATTTGATTGGGGTGCACAGCTGACTTATGAGATGACATCTCAGGAGATCCATGATATGGTTGCTATAGATTGGGACCTGCGTCCAGATGTGGAGGATGCCAGAGTTTTAGATGGGTATGCTGCAGAGATGCTCTAGTACCCCTTTCCCTGATTTACAGTACTCGAGGAGATCATTCCTCATATAGAGGAGCCTCTGGATTATGATCCTAATGACCAACCTATTAGGGGGAGAGGCGGTAGAGACAGAGAACTGGGGGGACATGGGGGTCAAGACGATGGTAGAGATGGCAGCAGAGATGACAGGCATCCTCCCCAAGATGATAAACATGATGGTGATGATAGGGGTGGCAGTGGAGAGTTAGTTGATATAGGTGGTCTGAGCATCAGTGGGCAGAGATGGCAGAGATACAGATTTGTTGCCCTATAGAGAGATCCTGGCCCTTTACTTACTCTAGAGCAGTAGAGACAATGGAGATAGAGAGTTCAAGAGTAGGATCCCGGTAGAGATGGGGATCCTCTATCTAGGTGTGAGTAGGAGAGGGAGCAGCTTCAAGCCCAAATCACAGCCTTGGAGGCTAGGGTTACTACTACTGATTCTCTTTTAGTAGATAGGGATAGACAGCTTGAGTGGCTGAGAGATGAGGGAGATACACAGGTAGTGATGCTCAGAGTAGAGAGAGATGCTCAGGCCCGGACAGCAGTCCATCAGGGACAGCGGGCGATATATTATTATGCCTTCTATCACACAGCAGTGCCAAATGGTCAAAGAGCACCTTCCTTTTCTCATGTATCTCAGTAGTCAGAGGGGGCCATGCCACCTCCAGCAACTCCTTTCATGCCACCTCCTCCTCCTCCTCCTCCTCCTGACCAGGGAGAGGGGGCAGGCCAGAGTTGATGTTGTTGTATCATTTTGTTCATATTGAGATTATACATGTATATCTGGATCCTACTGAGATCACCTCTTTTGTACATTACATTCATACATATATCTGATTCATTTTTGGCACACTGATACTCTTTATGCTCACTGATACATTGTATACTTTCTGATACACATTATGCTTTCTGAGACACTAATGTTCTTTAGATTTGATGATACATTGACATTTGTTTATGCTTACTAGTATATTGATACTCTTCTGATACACTTTATGCTTTGATTTGTACCATGTTGATGATGAAACATATCTGATGCAGTTGCTTGATTCTGACATGTTTCATGTGGTAAATGTATCTTTTGCACATGTGATTGATCTCGTGATGAGTTAGTTCATAGAGGATAACATCATTTCATAATGTGGATGTGATGAGTATATTACTGATATTAATATGTTATAAATGATATCTATGTGAAAATGCAAATGTATGTTTCTTTGTTTTTCCAGTTATGCAAAATAGATGTATGGATGCACTTAGGATGTAGAAGTAAAAATGCAATACACAGATGCTTTATTTTTGTATTTTCTAGTTTTTTGTTTCCAAATGAATGCAAAATGTATGCTATGGATGTGCAATGATATTTGATATCAGTAAGATAAATGGTGTAATTAACTTGATAGTTTAGAAGAAGATAGAAACCATGTTTGAGCTTAAATTTCCTTATGCTGTTATTACTGTTGACAAAATGCATCAGGCAATCTTTAAATGCAGCTATATGAAGATTCTTAGGACTTGTCACTGATCTAGCAAATATTGCAATATTTTTATCATCATTGGGCGCTTTTGAAATGGTTACCATTAAATAGTACAACCATCACTAATACCCACTGATATTATGATAATATGAATACTATATTGTATTGAAATTTTGGAAATAGACTTAGGCATCAAGGCATAGAAGCCAGGATAAAAAAATAGTCACCTTCCTTTTAATATACCAGATTCTGATTAAGAAAAGATAGTGGACCCGCAGTGACCTTGATAATTCATATCCTCAGGTATATTATGATTAATATACCTTAGTGAGAATATGGATTAGAAAACATACAAGGAAATTGTGTCAAACTCACCGTAGGTTACACATAACAAAGATCAAGATATATGTGGCTATCTACCCATAGTAGAAGCTCTTACCATAAACATCCAAGGTAGGTGAAATTTATAGGATTATGTGAAACAATCACCAGACATATAAAATCAATAAAACATTATGCCCCCAATCCTCATGACTCTTTGTCTTTGCGTAGATGTCATTGAGCAACTAAGAAGACATAACAAATCATCAATTGAGAATCAATCAGATAAAAATTTACAATTACTTAGATGCCCCTAGTTAAAAACATCGTCAGGACATAAAAGAATCATAATCAAACCATTAGAAAACTATGTGTTTAAGATAATACTTTATTCATCCATATGTCAAACACAGTAAAGATTCATCAATCAGAAAATTAGAATATAAGCAATATGGTGTTCCATGTCTGCACATTGATAGGATAATCCGTTCATGTTTGTGATCCAATACAGCTTTGTAGGAATGGTGTGAATGTCATGGCATGTCCCATGTTGTTTAAAAGACACCTTTGTTTTGAAAAGGTGACATTGTTTTGCATGTGTCAAGAAACATTGTGTCTGTGAGGCAAACCAACCTAGAGAAACCTAGCTACTGTGACCAACTATGCCAACAAAGAAGCCCCCAGTGCAGAATGACTTATTCCTAGGACGTAAAGATAAACAAATCCCAAGCGAGGACAAGATAGTCATGTAGGAAAATGAAGTCAGCATATGAGCACAGGAAAAATTATGAAGGCCTAGTATCAGTAGTGCATTGATAGATGGAGCACAAAACACAAGTGATGCCTGATTGCTAGGTTTCCACCACTTGGCAAGATCTTTTTCTTTCTTTTTGTTACCAAGATGCCTGTTTTACCAGGTGCTCATCAAGGCACTTTTCTCTTTTTCAATTTTTTTGCTATTTTTTCTTTTTTGAATGTTTTTGTAGTATCAAGGCACTTGTTTACCAGGTTTTCACCAAGAATACCCATTTTGCAGGACCTTTTCCACTATTTTTGAATTTCTTCAGGATCAATTTTCTGAATTTTTTTGGTATTTTTCAAGAAATGTTTGCTGTACAGGCTCTGCTAGCCGAACATTAAGCATAGAACTGCTTCAAATGTAGAGTGTTGATAGGATCTGGAAGAACATCTCCCTTAGGTGTAGCCAATTGATAAGATCCAGTCCCAAAATTAGTAGTGATAACATAAGGTCCCAGCCAGTTAGGTTCAAACTTTCCTTTCTGCTCTCTGTTAGGCTGGTTCTTAGGATTCTCTTTTAGGACAAGGTCTCCCACCTAAACTTGTGTGGTTTGACCTTCTTTTTGTAACATTTGGACATTCTTGCTTGGTACACTTTGAGGTGATCAAACACTTGTTGTCTGCGCTCATCTAGTAGGTCAAGAGAATTTACCCAATCAATGCGATACTGCTCATCAGTAACCAATCCTTGTAAAGATATCCGCAATGATGGGATTTCAACCTCAATAGTTAGTACTACCTCAACACCATAGAATAGAGAAAATGGCATGGCTCTAGTTGGTGTTCTAATGCTTGTTCTGTAGGCCCATAGTGCCAAATTTAGTTGTAGATGCCAGTCTCTACCAGACTTGCTCATAGTTCTGTGTAGAATCTTGAGAATGTTTTTGTTTGATGCCTCAGCCTATCCATTACCTTGAGAATAATAGATTGAGGAGAAATGTTCAGTAATGTGAAACTATTCACAAAGGTTATCAATGTCTTGGTTTTTAAATTGGCCCCCATTGTCTGTCACAATTGAAGAGGGCATACCATATCTAGAAATAATGTAGTTCAAGATGAACATAGCCACCTGTTTGCCAGTGGCTTTGATTAGTGGCACAAATTTGACCCACTTTGTGAAATACTCAGTGGCTGTAATGATGAACTTGTGTCCATTTGAAGAGTTGGGATATATTTGTCCAACCAAGTCAAAGGCCCATTGCTGAAATGGCCAATGTGTTATAAAAGGTTATCAGTTCTCTGGCAGGAGCATGGGTAAGGTTTCCATGTATCTGGCATTTAAGACATGCTTTTGAAAATTGAATAGCATCTTTCTCCATGGTAGGCCAATAATATCCTACTTTGAGCAGTTTTTTAGCTAATAAAAAGCCATTTGAGTGTGATCCGCATATACCTTCATGGACATATTTTAATGCTAGATCAGACTCTTCTAGTTCTAAACACTAAATAAGTGTACCATCGAGACTGCATCGATACAGGTTGTTATTTATGAGGGCATAACACAATGCTATCCTAATCAGGGATCTTTTTTCATTTCTAGATAGATTGGCATGAATGGTTTGGTCAGAAAGATAAGCAATAATACTGGCATATCGAGATTGATCTGGGGTATTTAAGGCACATATTACCTAGTATTCAGGGTTAGCAAAGGTGGGGTAGGGTATTTCTTCCACCAAGAAATCATAGCGAAACTAATGTTCCTCTAGTTGTAACATAGATGCCAAAGTAGCCATAGCATATGCAACTTTGTTCTCTGATCTTGGTATCTGCTGGAAGGTGATGAAGACAAAATACTTCTTTAGATCATCAACTAGTTGCTTGTAGGGTATCAAATTTCATCCTTTTTTTGATACTCCCCATTGACTTGATTGATAATTAGTTGAGAGTCACCATATATGTGTAACTCAATGATCTTCCACTCCATTGCTAGCTTGAGGCCATTGATCAGTGCTTCATACTCAAAGATATTGTTGGTGCATGGAAACATTAATTTGTAAGATCTGGGAATCTTATATCCTTGTGGAGTAATGAAGAGAACCCCTGCTCCAGATCCTTGTTGAGTAAATGAACCATCAAAGTACATCTTCCATGGATGTTTGGTGAGATGCATGATTGTTTCGTCAGGGAATTCAATTAGTAATGGTTCATCATCCTAGAGTGGTGAATCAGCCAATTGATCTACAAGTACCTATCCTTTGAAAGCTCTCTGTTTGACATACTCAATGTCAAACTCGCTTAGAATTGGGACCCATTTTGCCAAATGTCCTGTTAATGATGTTTTGCTCAAAAGATACTTCAGAGGATCTATCTTAGCATTGAGCTTTACTATATGAGAGAGCATGTAGTGTCTTAATTTTTGTGATGCAAAGACAACTGCTAAGCATACTTTCTCAATAATTCTATAATTGAGCTCATAAGTCACTAGATTTCTACTAATGTAGTAGATATCTCATTCTTTCTTTGTGACATCTTCTTGTGCCAGTAATAATCCTAGGGATGTAGCTGTTGCTAAAATATATAGGAGTAAGGTTTTTCCATGAATAGGCACCATAAGAATAGGTGGTGAAGCCAGGTATGCCTTCAATTCTCTAAAGTTTGCTTCACAGTGTTCATCCCAGTTGAATGTAACCCCTTTGTGTAGTAGCTTAGTGAAGGGTTGTTCTTTATCTGCAAGTTGGGACATGAATCTCTAGATAGACTAGAGTCTCCCTTGTAGTGTCCTCATTTGACTGATATTGTGTGGAGGAGTCATCTCTAGAATAGCTTTTACTTTTGCATGATCTACCTCGATCCCCTTTTCTAATACTATGAATCCTAGGAGTTTACCTGATTGGACCCCAAAGGAACATTTCTTCAGATTGAGCCTGAGTTGGAACTATTCCATTTGATCCAATATCTTTCTTAGGTCAGCAATGTGAGTACCTCATGCTTTGGATTTAGCCAATGTGTCATCGACATAGTCCTCCATGTTCTTGTGCATCATGTCATGGAATATTGTAGTCATAGCTCTTTGATATGTTGCACCGGCATTCTTTAATCCAAATGGCATGACATTCTAGAAAAATGTACCCCATGCACATGTGAATGCAATTTTCTCTTGATCCTCAAGGGTGATCTTGATTTGATTATAACTTGAGAATCCATCCATTAATGAATATATCTGGAAGCCAGCTGTAAGGTCTATGATCATGTCAATATTTGGTAGAGGGAAGTCATCCTTTGGACATGCTTTGTTGAGGTCCCTAAAGTCTGTGCAGATCCTAATAGATTTATCAATTTTTGAAATGGGGACCACATTAGAGATCCATGCTGCATAGGCAATGACCCAAATGAATCCAGCTTTTAGCAACTTTTCTAATTCTACTTTCACCAATAATGCCACATGAGGATGCATTTTTCTAAGGTTTTGTTTCATGGGCTTGATCCTAGGAGCTATAGATAAGTGGTGTATAATGAGATTAGGATCTAGCCCTGGCATATCAGTGTAAGACCATGCAAAGTTGATCTTTTTCTCCTTCAGGAACTCTATGAATTGTATCTTCTCTTCTTTAGATAAAGATTGTGCTAGATGAACTACCTGAGGATTTTTAGTAGTGCCTAAGTTCACTGCCTGTGTTGGTTCAATTAATACTGAAGATCTTTCTTGAAAGTGTTCAGGGAGGATATTAAGAGCCTCATCCTTTGGTGCCTCTGAGAGGTTTTCACCATTGGATGTCTTTTTTCTTTACTATTTTGGGATCTAATACTACCACAGAGTGTTTTTCACCATCAATCCACTTTTTCTTTTTATTTTTCAGTTTGTGACTAAGAAACTTGATATCCTCCTGTGACATGTTCTCGCTCCTTACATTGGTGGAAGAAGGGTGAGGTTCACAAGCATTAAGGTAACAAGCTAGGGAGTGGTCATTGGGAAAGTTGAGGATAGGAGTGGGATCTTTTTTGGTCCAATCAATTAGGTCAGGAAGTACCAATGTTAGGGAGTCAGATTCTAGGAAGGACAACATTGTGTTAGCATCACAACTGTTAACCGACATGACATGGTCTATTAAGTCAATATCTTCAAGGTTTCGATCAATAAGAGTAAGATTGTTGTTAAAAGGGTCATTTTTAGTCATATATGGATCAAACTCTAGTGACTCATCAGTAGATAACTCATCATCATCCCTTTGTAGAAGGAGGCTTCTTGCTTGTAGCCTATGAAATTCTTCTAGAGTTATGTATTCACCAGTGTCTCCATCAATGATCGGAGGAAGGAACTCTTCTTCTACTTCAGGAGGATTGGTATCATTGAAAGAAGTGTCAGGTCATCTACTAGGAGCTGAGGAAGTTGTGAACATGTGAATTGTGTCTATCCCAATTTCTTTAGAGGCAATAGATAACTGATCATACTCATAGTCATGAGAGTCCATGACATCATCATCAGATCTATTTAAATATTCAACAATGTTTATTTGATGGACTTGGTTAGCTGCTTGTAGGTGAAAGTGAGGCAGATCAAGGACATGTGAACTTGTGACTAATTGCCCCCAGTTAGGATGTAAATTCTATGGCTCAGGTTCCTCTTGAGTGATTGTGGCTATGGTGTCTCCTACCTCTTGAATGGGCAGTTGTTCTATCAAAGGAGTGTGAAGATCCCGTGGTACCTCAAAACTAGGTATGTAGCATTCTCCTTGATATTCAATATTCTCTGTACCAATATGTAGTAATCTCTCATACGGCCATGGTTCTAATACCATCTCATCTATTTCATCACTCTCTACTTCAGAAGGTGGGCTCTGTTTTGAAGTAGGTTTGTTGGATTGAGTATTAAAACCCAGTCCTATTTTATCTCTATTAAGGTGGAACTCCATGAGAATAGGTTCAATGATCCCCCATCCTATGCCATTTAGAGGTCCTTTTCCTTTGTAACCCATTTTTTTGAGGAAATCATATCCCTTTCCATACTGCTCGGGGGATATCTTCACATGTTTGACCGCAGTGTGTACTGGTTCTCCTTTGTAAATCCATTCCAAGACTGCCTATTCTTCTATGTTATCTAAAGAAGATGTGGAGGCCTTTATCATACCAGTTGCCTTGTGTACTTCAGGCTCTTTGAGTGTGAGAGGTGTAAATGTTGACGAAGGTTTTCCATAGGATCTTGGCGATATTAGAAGTTCTGTCAGTGAAGGAGTCAGGTCCAGCTTGTACTCTCCCATACCTATTTCATAAAGTTTTAATGTTTTTCTAAAACCTTTCATAACCATGTCCTTGGTAGTTTTAGGAGCAATTACATCCATAGCCTCTTTTTTATGTGGAATCATGCTACCTGCTTTGATATTATTGCAAGTGTGGTTGGCATTGATAGGAATTATCACTTCTATCCCATTATGTGGGAACTTGATGCATTGGTGATAAGTGAATGGTACAGCTTGCACCTCGTGAATCCATGGTCACCCTAGTAGAATGTTGTAGGCCAGGGGTAAATCCAGAACTTGGCATATGACATCTCTTTCAATGGGTCCAACTCTGATGGGTAGACAAATAATACCTCTAGAGGATCTTTCTTCCTCATCATAAGCTTTAATGGTTATCTTATTTCTTGAGTCAATCATTTTTTCAGAGAGGCCTAGCCTCATGACTAAATCCAGTGTACAGATATTCAATTTGGCACCTCCATCTATCAATACGTGTCTAACATGGGATTTATGAATAAGAACTTTGATATGGAGGGGTTGATTATGTGGATGGGTCAATGACTTGTCATCCTCCTTAGAGAAGGAGAGGTAGTGTGACACTGAGATGTGACTGACCATCACCTAGAATTTGTCTATATTGATATCCTTTGGAACATTAGCAGCCTGTAGGGCTTGTTCTAGGATTTCTCTATGCACAATAGATATTTTGAGCAACTTGAATATGGAAATTTTGGCAGTGGTTCTTTGTAATTGGTCTACCAAGTCATATTTTTCTCCGGGGATAGTGACCACATGTTTCGCTACTGGTTTAGGAATAGTCACAATAGGAACCTTGGGGTTTGATGTTGGTTTGGGAGGTCCTTTTATTGTCACCTATGCTTGGCTCCTTGTTACAACATTTGAGGAGGATGAAGCACCTTTAATTGTGACCATATTGACGGATTCAATTTTAATGCTAAGCATATTGATCACATTGTCACTCTTGGAATAGGTGTAGTTTATCTCATTACCTTACCCTTTAGATGTTTCTCCTTGATTATAATTAGGAAATGGTTTATTAAATGCTTTGTGATCTTCATTCGTAGTGTGTCTGTCCACCTTGATCTTACCTCCTTCGATGAGGTCTTGGATAACATGTTTTAGTTTGAGACAATTATTTGTCTTGTGTCCTTTGTTTTTGTGGAAAATACAATAAGAGTTATCATCCCACCATCTGGGTTTGACCATCAGTTCCCACGGTTTAGAATCAGGAATTGTAAGAACGTTGTTATCCACCAATGTCTTTAAGATGGTCTCAAGAGGTTCCCCCAAAGGTGTGAATGTTCTTTGGGGTTTTGAAGTCCAGGTGCATCCCTTGTCATTGTCATTGTTCATTTTGGGGATGGGAGGTGTTACTTTAGGCATCAACTACTCTGTCATTAACAACATTCTTGTTTTGTTTCCACCATTTAGGCTTGGAGTTGGAGCTACTGCCTTTGCTTTCATTTTAAAGGTGATCTCTCCCTTTTTGACCATGACTTCCTCGATACAGAGGGAATTTTTAATCATCTTATCGAAGCTAGGAGAGTCTTGCATTTGTAGAGTGTAGCTTAATTCAAGTATGAGATTGTTGACAAAGTTTTCCATCTTTTCTATTTCAGGAATGACCCTTGAATATCATGCCAAAATCTTCCTCCATCTTTGTAGGAAGTGTGTGAAATACTCTCCCATTTTCTGTTTGGTATTGCATAGGTCCATCATAGTTACATCATGTTGGATATTGTAAGAGTAATGTTGGATGAACCATTGCATCAACTCCTCGAATTTTTTGACCTTAGGATTCAATTTCAAAAACCACTCCATGGCATTACCTCCTAGACTTCCTAGAAATAGTCACATGAGGTAAGTGGGTTCATGCATGTACTCAATGCTTAGCGCACAAAATTCTCTTACATGGTCGTGGGGGTCAATTTCTCCCATGTACTTTTCATACTTTGGTCTTGCCACAATAGGAGGAAACGGGACCATAGTGATACTCTTGTCGAAAGGAAATGGACAAGTGGCATCCAAAGAGTATTTTGTTTTAGGTTTATCCTTCTCATGTTTGAGGTTTGTGAGCTTAGTTTGCATCTGATTAAGCTATTTGGTAAGGATAGATATGGGGTTTGGTACTTCCTTCTCCTTGAGATTTTCCACATTATAATCCTTGGGTAATTTGACACCCATGGATGCTAGATGGAGAAAGTACTTTTCTTTATCATCACCAATTATCCATTCCAATAGTTTGTGGATCCTTTTGGTTTGTTTGAGTTTCTCATACTCATCTTCAGGGATCTCTTCTTCACTATCTGACCCAAACAAATTATGTTCAAACTTGGGTCTTTCTTCTTCCTCTTCTTCCGTGCCTTCGGATTGTGCTTATTTTCCATCATTATAACCCTCAAAGGCCTTACTCCATTCATTAGTGTTGCTATCCATTAGAATTGAATCTAGATCAAACAGGGAACTGCGAGAAGTTTCTCCTTGAAAGTGTGGTGTTTTAGGAGGTACTTTTGATCCTTCAATTGTGTACTTGTTGCGTCTCATGTTAACCATGAAGTTTGTTTCTTAACTTTGTTAATGTTTCCCAATAGTGCAAGCAAGGGTTCCAGATCATTCAAGTGGGTGTGTCTAGGTACAGGTAACTATTTGTTTGTTGGAAAATGTAAATGATTCCAGCGTCAAAGGGTTAGAATGCCCTGATAGTGAACTGGGAACCAAGTTGTTGATAGAGAATGGGTAGACCACACGTATTGAACCTATCATGAAAGACTGAATGAGCATGCAAGGTAGACATTTTGAAAGTGTTTGAAGATAATAGCAGGGAGACCAGAAGAGACAATAGGGACCAGCTAAAGAGAAAAAAGGGTACCTAAAACAACTGAGACTTCCTAAGAAAAATTGCTAGAAATGCCCACTGTCCTGAATGCGAGCTCCTAGATATGAGCCTTTGATGACACCAAATGCGATCCTAAAACCTGGATGCGACTATATGTTTGACTAAATGCAATCTAATGCACTAGATATGATCCTAAATATAGGATGTGACTCAGCAAAAATAGGATGTGATCTTATGATGGTCTTGTTAGTTTTGGTCAATTTTGAAAAATCTATTTTTGAGGAGCGTGAAGTAGTTTGTTTCCGGGTTGTATCAAGAGGTATTGTAGAGCGTGAAAAACACATGTACCCCAGGGTTTGAAATTTGTTGATTATTTTGAGGAGCTTATCTTTTTAGTGATCTTTTTGACATGTCAAATAGTTTTGCATTTGTTAAGAGGATAAATCAAAAATACATCTTTTCCTATTCTCTAGGTGGAGGATGAAAATCTTTGCTTGTTGACTTAGGTACACACTCAAATGCTAATTAGAATACAGCCATCACCAAGCATGCAATGGCTCCAGTCATGATATTGTATTAGCTGACTCCAAATGCAAGTGAGGGCACGATATGACGAGTGTCTTGGGGCAATTACTTTTTGCCTTGCACAAAGATTATCACCCTTTTGGAGATGAATTGGGTATTTTTTCAGTTGAATGTGTTGTAGATTATTGGGCAATCCATTTGAAACTGTCCCCCATAGAATTGCATAAGGAAAAATTGAGGTGTATAGCCCTATGAGTACCTGAATATATAGTCTTGCAAGCAAGATTTAAGCGGCTTCACTCTATATATACCCCGATATGTTCAAGGAATGATGTCAAAATTCTAAGAACAAAACTAGTTCTGTCTTCCAAGGCTTTGGCCTACAAGGAAGCAACTATTTATAGTGAGTTGGAAGGGTCAGCATAAGACCTGTCCTCACTTGGGTCATTCTTGGGAGATTTTTTCCTCAACCGGTAGGCCCTCTACTATTAAAAGATCGGTAACCAGGATTGGCGAGCTTTAGGACTTCTAGATATCTGATTCTTCAAAAGAATAAGAGCATACTCTCCTAGTCCATGTCATTTTCTCATCAAACACTTAAAACAATGTTCTTTCCCTCAATCTATGTTGAGCTTGATTTAGTGTTCCTATTTTTAATGAAAACAGAAAGGGAAAGTTTGTTTTGTCCAATTAACCACAAAATTTAGTGAGTTTGTTTTGTTCAATTTCTGATCCAAAAGTAATTAAATGATGTGTTTGTTCATTGAGCCCACATGATTTAGTGATGTGTGTTTGTTCAATTTTTATCCCAAAATGAATTAAACAGTTTGTTTGCTTGTTCAATTAGCCCCAATTTTGTCACAAATGATAAAACAACGTTCGACTTTCTAATTTTTCTCAAGAGGAAAAGAGCATAATATCTAGTTGTTTTAGCAAGTGGAGAAATGGTCTTAAGTGTTTGAAAAGAAGATAAATAGAAGTCAAGATGGAGGGGGTTTGGCAACCTGTAAAAACCATGTTAGCCTCTATTTAATCCAACTTCCATGAAGACCACCAAAAATACCAGATGTGATCCTTTGCTGACCGAATACGAGCCAAAACCAGATACGATCTAGGAAATCCCAGATGTGAGCTAGAATTTATGCAGTACAATGGCGTATATGGGATACGATCCTACAAGATTAAATGCGATTCTATGTCCGATTCTTGAGCCTAAAAATTGCCAAAAATGTGTTATAAAACAAGGCTAAATTGAAATTTGAGCCTCACGGTGGGCGCCAGAAATATGCATGTGTATTTGGGAACCTGTTAAGAATAACACAAATACTTAATAGGTCATTGCATTAGTCCAAATGGTTAGATAAAATATTCAAAACCACTAATATCAACCTATTGCCTTCTAACTAGAAAGAGTGTGATTAGTTGCATATCAGCCCTCAGAATATGCTAAAAATCAGTGACATATACTATCCTAGCATGAAGGATTTAATTCAAAATCAAGCTAAAAAGATGATAAAGCATGTATTCTAGCTCTAAAAATTGAAATGAAAATAATGCAAAAGCATGGACTAAAGAGTGAAATGTGAATCTAAGATGAATCCAACAGCATAATAATGTAATTTTTATCTAATGTGAAGGCTTATTTTCTCTCAAAATAGGCTTCTATTTATAGAAGAATGGGAGAGAGAGAGAGAGAGAGGGGGGGGACAAGGTGAATTTATGAGTTAGAGGACTCATAAATGGGGATGTAAGAGGCATTAATGCCCAAGGCATTAATAAGGCATGGGAGAGACATAGGCTTAAGGCAT
>MU225432.1:85594-99138 GCA_018584345.1 Thuja plicata
AGTGTAAGAGGATGGCTTGAGAAAGTGGACCTTAAGGAAGTCAAGCTTGAGAAAGTGGACTTTCTTAAGTGGGTTGAGTTGCTAAGCATTCCTTAATGGAATGTGACAACATTAGGAGGTGGGTTAGAGAATAATTTAGGATTAGGATTAGATTGGCATGGGTGAATGGGTTGAGAAGGGTTAGAACCTAGGGTAGAAGTGGTTGAGATAGGTTAGGTTGGGGTTTAAGGGAATATTAATAAATGAAATAAACTTATTTAATTCATTTAGAAATATAGGATTTAATTATTTAAACAATGAAATTGCTTTTTAATAATTAGGGGACTATAGCCATTTTAATTAAATTAAATAGGCTAGGGAAATGGGTTAATTGCAAGTGGGTATTTGATTTAGGGATTTATTTAATTCCTTTATAATTAAATACTATAGCCTTGTTTGATTTTGGTTTGATTTAATTGATAAAAATTGATTTAAATTGTATGGCTATAATAGTTAATATAATTTAGTGATAAAAATCACCTAGGATATTAAATAGATTGAAAGAATTATGCCAAGTAGTAACAGGGTCATTTGGACATAATCGAGGGTATGATCACACTTAGGGAAAATAGGGTCCATAGTTGGATCAGACCAAATTCAGGTGGTTACATTTCCATTTCCATAATTTCTTGCACTTTTACAAGATCCATTTCTATCCCTTTTGTGGAAACTATGTAGCCTAATAGCTTGCCAAATTTAACACCAAATGCACATTTCTTTGGATTTACCCTCACTTTAAATAGTTCCAACCTTGTTGTTAATTTTTGGATCAAAAAAATCTTTTAAAATCTTCTCATATTAATTCAATATATATATATATATAATCTCGATATATATATAATATATATTTAATCACTATATATATATATATATATATCCATTTTTTATACTATAATTTATTTTCTGCAACTGTCGAACAACCTGTATATTATTTATTATTATCAAGTAATAATATTGGCAATTATGATTTATTGGTCTGCTGATAACACTGTTATCTTTCGCTGTGAAAACAGTTCATGCAAGATATTTATATTCATAGTAACATAATGAAGAGTCACGTCTATGATAGACATGACTCCCCAAGGAGTCACGCCTGTCATAGGCGTGACGGTTCTTCATAAAACATGCGGTTTATCTTATGGAAAACTAATATAACATATGCTGTTAAAACAGACGTACCATAAGTATATGCCGTCGACCAATTACACTGAATCATGGTTCAATAACATAGTCGATGATATATTACATGGTTCGACAGTTATAACATGTCAACAATAATTTAGTTGAATGATATTAATAAGCTCGATCATTACTAGGTATATCATAATGATAATAACTCAATTATATCAACCTAGTTATATTATAATAATGATAATTATTATATTATAACAATGATATATATAATAGATAATAAATATATATATAATAGATATCAATAATAATAAATATAATTCTATATATTATAATTATTAATATCTATCTATATATATATATTTCACAATTTATTTATTATCGTAAAATCAATATTTTATCTGATCGAAGCTACAAACATCAACACTCCCTCTTAGCTAGGGAAGATAAAATTCATCATTCAAGATCACATCACAAAATATCCTCATTATGTAGATTGCCTCCATTGGCGATTCTATCCACCTGTTCTCATGTGGATTGCCTCCATCGATAATTTGATCCACAGCCTCATGAGTGTTTGGTGTGGATTGCCTCCATTGGTGATTCGATCCACAAGCTCTTGTGTGGATTGCCTCTATCGGCGATTCTATCCATAACTCACAAGCTTCAGGGTTTGGATTGCCTCAATCGGCGATTCGATCCACAAGCTCCTGTGCGGATTTCCTCTATCGGTGATTCTATCCATGAGCTTCATTGTGTGGATTGCCTCTATCAGTGATTCTATCCACAAGCTCCTGTGTGGATTGCCTCTATCGGCGATTCTATCCACAACTCATGAGCTTCATTGTGTGGATTGCCTCAATCGGCGATTCTATCCACAAGCTCCTGTGCGGATTGCCTCTATCGGCGATTGTATCCACAACTCACGAGCTTCATTGTGTGGATTGCCCCAATCGGCAATTCTATCCACAAGCTCCTGTGTAGATTGCCTCTATTGATGATTCTATCCACAACTCATGAGCTTCATTGTGTGGATTGCCTCAATCAGCGATTCTATCCACAAGCTCCTATGCGGATTGCCTCTATCAGCGATTCTATCCACAACTCACGAGCTTCATTGTGTGGATTGCCTCAATCGGCGATTCTATCCACAAGCTCCTATGCGGATTGCCTCTATCGGCAATTCTATCCACAACTCACGAGCTTCATTGTGTGGATTGCCTCAATCGGCGATTCTATCCACAATACAAAGTTATTGTATGATCGTCACCTTACAATAACTTTACCGAATACAAGTGATAATCATTTGGAAGTCGTCACTTCCTTATGATTTACACAGGGCCCATATAATTATAAAATAACATTAGTATAATAATCAATAATCATGTCAACTTTACCTCAGAAGTGTTCAGTGAACTTCCTCTCAATCATAAGGTGTCTACTCTTCTAGATTTCATGATTCCTTTATACTCTTCTTGAATGCAGTTAACCAATTATGGAGAGTTTGGCGTGAGCACTTACAAAGTTTCCCATTGACTCTACTCATCAATTTCCATTAGGCTTACGAGGATTTTCCATAGCTGTCTTAAGTTCATTCTTCCTTAATACCAACATCAATCGAAGTTTCCATGATTCAAAATTGGAGATACCTTCGAGTTTGAATCCATTTGCCATTCTTGTCAATACAAAATTTCCAAAATTTCCAAAAAATCTGATCTAGATCTTCCTTCAAGCGGTTAGGCTTTTGACGAAGGAACCTGGCTCTGATACCATGTTAAGTTTTGGATCAAAAAAATCTTTTAAAATCTTCTCATATTAATTCAATATATATATATATAATCTCAATATATATATAATATATATTTAATCACTATATATATATATCCATTGTTTATACTATAATTTATTTTCTGCAATTGTCGAACAACCTATATATTCTTTATTATTATCAAGTAATAATATTGGCAATTATGATTTATTGGTCTGCTGATAACACTGTTATCTTTCACTGTGAAAATAGTTCATGCAAGATATTTATATTCATAGTAACATAATGAAGAGTCACGTCTATGATAGACGTGACTCCCCAAGGAGTCACGCCTATCATAGGCGTGACGGTTCTTCATAAAACATGTGGTTTATCTTATGGAAAACTAATATAACATATGCTATTAAAACAGATGTACCATAAGTATATATCATTGACCAATTACACTAAATCGTGGTTCAATAACATAGTCGATGATATATTACATGGTTCAATAGTTATAACACGTTGACAATAATTTAGTTGAATGATATTAATAAGCTCGATCATTACTAGGTATATCATAATGATAATAACTCAATTATATCAACCTAGTTATATTATAATAATGATAATTATTATATTATAACAATGATATATACAATAGATAATAAATATATATATAATAGATATCAATAATAATAAATATAATTCTATATATTATAATTATTAATATCTATCTATATATATATATATATTTCACAATTTATTTATTATCGTAAAATCAATATTTTATCTGATCGAAGCTACAAACATCAACACTTGTAAAAAAAATTTCTAGGATATGTAGACGGTCTTTTCTTTCATGTGATTTTTCTAATATATCATTCACATAGTCTTCTATGAAAGTATGCATCATGTCATGGAAGATAGTTGTCATTTCCCTTTGATAAGTTGCTCCGGCATTTTTGAGGCCGAAGGGCATAACATTCCAACAAAAATTACCCCAATGGAAAGTGAAAGTAGTCTTTTCTTGATCCTCAGGTGCAATTTTAATCTGATTATAGCCACTAACTCCATACATGAATAAAAACATAGAATGTCCTGCCGTCAAATCCACTATAGCATCAATGCTTGGGAGTGGAAAATCATCCATAAGGAAAGAAAGATTAAGGTCTCTAAAATCTGTGCATACTCAAATAGATTTTTTATGTTTAGTAATAGGTAAAATATTGGAAATCCATTCAACATAAGCTATGACTCTTATGAAGCCAACTTTTAACAACTTTTCCAATTCTGCCTTAACCAATAAAGCCACATGGGGATGCATTTTTCTCAATTTTTTCTTCACAGGTTTGACATCAAGCCTCAGATTAAGATGGTGCATTATGAAACTTGGATCCAATCCAGGCATGTCTACATATGACCATGCAAACTTTATTTGTTTTTCTTGAAAGAATTCAGTGAAATCCTTCCTTTATGTTGGTGTCAATGATGCTGCTAATTGAATCAAGTTAGGTTCCAACTTGGTGCCAATGTTGACCTTTTCTTTTGTCTCAATGAGGATAGGAGATCTCTCTTCTTCATGTTCAGGTAGAGTATCCAATATCTCTTCCTTAGGTTCCATAGTTGGGTTTTCACCTTTGGAAACATCCGTTATTTTTGTGTTTTTAGGGTCTAGTACTACCACATGGTGGTTTTCACCACTAGACATTTTCACTTTTTTTTTTTCTTTTTTTTTTTGGATTAAGAGATTGCACCCTTTCCTCCATCATCATGTTTGGATTGAATCTGTTAGTGGAAGATGGCTTAACCACATTAAGGTATTGGGCCATAACATGATCATTGGGAAAATAAAGTAGGTCATTAGGTTTGGTTAAGTCCCAATCACTGAGCTCAAGTGAAGAAGGGCTAAGGAATCATTAGGCAAGTTGTCATTTGAAGGGTTCAAGGACATGACTTCTTTTAAGGGTTCGTACATTGTATCTCTCAATTCAATAACATGTGCTTGCTCGAGGTTTTCCATGGAAGTAGGATCAAAATTTTCTTCACTAGAGTCCTCATAGATTTCTATGGGAAAGAATGTGTGTGGATTAAATCTAACATCTAAATCTCCCCCCACAAAGGTACCCAAGGTTCACCTATCCATTGGTTGTCACTAGATGCTTTTCCTACACTAGATTCTTGAGACATAATGGGTACATATGTAGAACTCAAACCTTCATCCATATTAGCTTGATTTTTTACATTAGGTATACTATCTCTGATTCTTCTTTCAGTATTTTTTAGTTCTAGTCTCAACCTCTTTTCTTCTAAAATCTTCTCATAATGCAATTTGAATGCATTTTCATCAATTGTGAGACCTTGTGCAATAGCCTTAAGATCTTCATCAATTTTGGCTATCTTTTCACTATGTTTTGTAGTGAAATGTTCTATTGTGCACAACTTTTGAATTAAGTTAATTACTTCAGATAAGATTGGTTCAAGTGTAGTAACTACCTCAAAAAAATTTACCTTATTTTCTACCACTTCTTGGCTAATTTTCTCTATCAGCTTGTATTGACACTTCTACTCAGCACATTCCTCAATGACTTTGTCTGCATCTACATTCTATGATGTGATGGTGTCGGTGAGTGCTACTAATTTATAAAGTATAGGTGCATTTTTATCAATGTCGGTGTCAGGAACAATCTACAATAATATGTCTTTTGTGCTCTCCAGGACTTGTGAGTTCTTGTGCTCCTTTCTAAGCTTGTCCTGTGTTTCCTTCCTCTTAAAAAGTTTACCATACTTGGTAAGTGACTCTAGATCTAGTGTTCTAGGATTATAGTCTGGTATATAAATAATTTCATCTAATGTTACCAGTGATTTTCTCTACTTCTTCTTCTTTGATATTTGATTGGAAGTAGGGGAATCTAGAACAACAAAAATTTCTTTCTCTATGTCTTTTTCTTTAGGAGATTGTGTGGGAGGTGTGGTGCCTTTTGTATATTGCTTGATATTGACTTGATGGTAGGTAGTGGACATCTCCACATCAACCTTGTTTGTATCTGTAGCCTTTTCACCCTCCATTTTCTTTTCGGTGGTATCACTTTGTTTTTCCTCTCCACTTACATCTTTCTTCTCTTCATTTGTTTCCTATTGCTTCCCTTGTTTATCAAATGTGTCTATTGGATTGTTTGCACTAGGTTCAGGTGTCTTCTCATTTTCTTATAAAATGATATTGATAGCTTGTATCAATAGAGGAATTTGACTTGGTATATTTACCTGTGTAACATCCATTATGTCCTTTTCCTTTTTCTTTTCCTACTCAGTTGCGTCAGTTGCATATTCATCATTCTTGGGATCATTATCAGAATCAAAAAGTGTTATATCTTTGATTATGACTTCTGTTGTTTCCCCTAATTATTGTAGTATTTGAGGTACATTTTCCATTGCCTTACTTGCTTTTGTTGTCAAATCAAATGGATTGATGTCCTTGGTATCATTGATGAAAATGTGTTTTGGTTATAATGTGGCCTCCTTTTCCTCATATTGAGGTGTTTTGGCAAGAGCTAGTACCTTCTCAGGGCTTGAATCCTCCTTAGGTGGATTAATTATTTCATTCCAAGTTTCATTGCTTTCTTTGTCAAGCTCTATTAAACTTCCCTCTAGTACTTTTTAAGCTCTCATCTTAGCCAAAAATTTATTTGCATGCTTCTTCATCATGTCATCAATTTCTTCAAGTTTTTACTCTGGTGGCATGATTGTAACGAGGGATCTTTCCCTCGTCTGTTTCTCTGTATGCATGGAAAATGTCCATATTGTTGATATTTTGTCATTAATATCTTGTGGCATCATCTTATTAAATTGTATAGGTACATATTTTAATAAAATAATTTCCTTAATGATGGCCTCTTCTATCTTCCTTTGATCCTCGGGTTTAAGAGTTAGCCATTGTCTAACCTTAGGATTTGATATGCTACCTATTTTGATGATTGATGTAGAAATATCATCAATTGTCTTAGGAATTTTTTTCTTTGTAGATTGGAGTCCTTGTCCACTCTCATCTTGTTTAGTGTCATCCTTTTCCTCTTTTCCTCTAATGTATTTTCTTCCTTGCCTCGGTTCCTGTTGCCTAGTTTGAGGCTTTCTCTTATAGGTCCTCATTGTACCTTTCCTTGATGTTGGTGAGTTTGCATCTTTTGTAGTCTGACTCCCTGTTCTTGATGTAGTAGCAGTTCTTGGTTTGTTTGTTGGTGGTGCATTAGATTCAATTGACTTAGAGTCACTCAAATTTTCATCTTCACTGACAGGTGGCTATTCCTCGGTGTCATCTTGTTGTTATGATGGTTCATCATTTATCGATAGATTCTTTTGAAGTGTTTTCACCATCTTAGCTTTCTTTCTATCAATCCTCTTTACTACTAGTCCAATTTTGATTCTAGCCTTAGCTTCCTCATAAGTTCCAAATCTTGGCAATGTTTTGTCCACTGCTTCATTCAATAATGCTTCAATAGAATTTGTGGCTTGATCAATGTTGATCTCATAATCAAGTGGTGGTAACCATGTTGTTCTCGGTACAGCTGGTTTTATTAAAGTGGTGTTGTTATCCACTATGAAACATATGTCATCCTTATACTATTCCACCAGTTGTTCAGGTATCCTCATTCTTTTCTACATTTTTTCCTTGAAGGTAGTGAAGTATGCATCCATGAATGATGTAAAATTATCCCCTAGTGACTTAATAAATTCACTAATTTGTACAGTTATTCATTAGGTTGTGTCCCAATTGACATTAACGACATATGGGAAGAAGTTATTAAAATAGAAAAATGTGCACATGAGGAGTGAACTGAACTTACTTGAATTAGACATGGTTGATCTAATAGTCCTCATGTTCTCCTCTAGTTTCTTCAGTAGAAGCTTGAATAAGTCCAGTTGTAATCCTTTCTTCACAATCTTATAGGTAGTGTCAACTACTCTGCATGCTAACTTGTTCAATCAGCTAGCTTGGAATACCTTGTAACCAAGTACGCATGTACCGAACTTTATCTCTGGATCGGTGATGGAATTAACTTTCAAACCTCTAAAATCCCATACTGCACCTACCATCTTTTCAATCTTAGGGCGAGAAGGATGTTTTAGAGATTTCACCTTGTTGGATACTACATAACTAGTTACTATGTGAATCACATCCTTAGTGATTGGGTTTGGTTCATTCAACCACATTTTGTTGTCATGTACTTGGCTGAGTACTATTTGAATCCACTCGGTCTTGAACTCTTTCAAAAACATTATGGCATTTGTTAACCCTTTTACCTCAATGTGTTTTTGTTCATCCTTAAGGTTTTCATCTGTGCAAAGCTTCTTGTAAGCTTCTTCAACTTCAAGATCTCTAATCTCTACAAATATTATAGTGGATATATGCTTGGACATATTCAACTAGAAAAACCCTAGGAGGTATACTTGAGAATGCTCCAGCATCATCGGGTTGTGAAGCAACCTCTAGGAAAAATTTATACTTGGGCTCTTCACACGTAGAGTTCTTGATCAGGTTGACCTTCTTGTCCTTCACATTCTTGATCTTGGTGACTCTCTTTGGGGTTTCCATATTCCTTGAAATTAGGGCTTTTTTTGTAAATTATATGTTTTCTTGGTGAGTTGATACTCACTTGATCTTAGTTGTAGATTATGGAAATCTATTTTAGTAGTCATGAATGTGCTTTGTGAATCTCTCTGTAATATGGTCTCTCCTTGGTCATTCTACTTCACTCTTTTCTTCTCTCTGCTCTTTGCACTTAAACACTTGGTGAATAAATGAGCTTAATTTTGCCCTTTTATAGATGATTCCCTAAGTGGTGCAATAAATGCTTCACCTACTTCTCGTGGTCAAAGACAGAGTCGCTCAATCATCATGCAAACTTCTCAGCTCGGTGAGTGTACCCTACTCAGGGTAAGTGTCAACTTCATTGCACTTTTTACATGTTCACCAACAGTGCTCGATATGTTAGCGAAGACTTGATTGTCTTTTACATGATTACCGATGATGCTTGGTTTACATTAACAACTTGGATTTTATATGTATATCAATGATCCTCGGTGTGTGTTGACCGACGAGATTGGATTCACAAAATCATAACAAGTAATACCATAGTGCATCTTCATTCATGCTAATTTGGCATATTATCAATGTATATTGGAACTGATATAATATATAGCTTTGTATAGTGTAGTTTCATACTTACTTGTTCTGCTTAGGTGGGGGTAGTGATATCACTAGATCCATTGGATGAGGTTTCACCAACTATGTTTCTCAGTCCAGCATCATCTTTGCTTAAATATTTTCTCCACATTTGATTTCTCATTCTCCTGATACCTTCAATAGTGTTCCTATTAGCAAAATTTCTTGACTCTATCACTCGGTCTCTGTAATCTTTTCTTAGGTGACCGACCGTATGACAGTGTAAGGATGTCATTCTAGAGTTAGTCCAATTCATAGACCTTCTTATCCATTTCCTCATGCAGTTTGTAGCTATGTGTCCATATCTATGACATGATGTGCAATTTACCCATGTGTTGTAATTCCAAACATATGAGTTACCGACTCTCCTCGGTTGATGAGCATTTTCTTGTTCTTTTGGTTTCCATGATTTCTTTTTGTTTTTCTTGCATTCATGAGATGTGTGCCCATGCATTTTTTAAGTAGGACAATATTTTCCATGTAGGTTTCCCTTAAAACTTTTTATCAATTAACCTTTGTAATCCTTAGTAATCTTTCCTTGCATTACCGACCATATTACTATTCTACCTTATGCATGTAATATCAAACCATGAATTCAATTGCATGTAAACATTCATAGAAACATTCATGAAATCTAAATACACATGACACAAGAATTGGTTTCACAGAAAACCCCTGTTAGAAGGTAAAAATTGTTGTGGGGATGAAACCCACAAAACTTCACTATCTACAGAATGGAAGGGTCGGTTAAGGCTACACATGTGATCACTTATGATGATCTTACCCTGTTAGGAGTAACATTGTTTAGAATTGTTAAGTTCTACTCTGTTAGGAGATTTTAACAACACTGTTAAATGTGCACTTGGTTAAGAGATTTACATAAAGACTGTTAAGTCCACCTTCTTAAAGGATTTCTTCTATTTTCTACAATTCTTAGAGAGTATTCAAAAATACTTGTTGACCTGATAGTATGCAATCTTGAATTGCTAAGTACACATCCTTTAAGTTCACAAGATATAGTATCACCTATAGTGATTGATTAATACCTTTGTTCTGCTCTGCTCGGTAGCCTTGGATCTTTTTCTTCATAACTAAATTCCTCTTTTTTTGCTTTGATGCATGAAACCCATTGTCTGATCAATAGATGTCTTGTCTGGCTACAATCACCATGTTCTGATTGATTACTACAAATATTTATACAATGTATTTGACCTATTTATGTTTCACACTTTTCAATAAAAACTCTATGATCTCCTATTTTGCATGTTTACAACCAGTTAGGTTGATTAAAAGCTTTACTTGTTCCTCAAGAAATGGTTTTAAAGATAAGTATAAAGCTAATTATAAAACTTAAGTGTTTTATCTGACGTGTAAATCAGATCCACATTTCTCATAAATAAAGTTGTCTCTCGGTAGACTAGTGCTTGGGTTTCTCTATTGTCTTTCCTCGATGATTTCTCTATAGACATTCTGCTTCTTGGGTTACTCTGTAGATTGTCTATCGGTTTACTCTACAAACTTCTCTATCGGTGTTCACTATGTAAATTGTCTATCAGTGATAGTGTATATCAGTGTTCATTGATTTTGGTGTTCACTTCTACTAACATTTTTGGTGACCATTGCACTTGTTTGTATGTTTTCACTGGGTGATCATGTTACCGATAGTCCAAAAATTGTTTCCTTTTATACTGATGACAAATATGATCCTTTAGGAATATCATGTGTGTGTGTGTGTGTAATGCGAGAATAAGAGAAGTAGAGAGAGAGAGGTTGAAACATTAAAATTGTGGAAAAATTTAGGATCAAAATAACATTAAGCACCCCTAAATAGACTTCTCTCTCACCCTTTTTAATCATCACCAAGATTTTGTATCTTATCAAAGGTTGAAGCTATTCAATTTTTCTTAAAAAATCTCAACACACATGTGAACAATGGTCTAACCTTCCAGTAGAAATATCCACCATTACCCATAGGATATCCATAAACCATTGATATATTGAATACATTCACTACATATAAGAGTATCCTCATCGAGAAAAAAATATACTATTGGAATATTGGAAAATATAGATGATGGTTTTATTGTCATTGATGTTAGCATAGCAGAAGGATTAATCAAAGGAAGCAATCAGAAGAATTATTTTCTTGATGCTAACTTCACTATTGCAAGTAAGCTAGTGGAGAAAAATGTTAGAAGGTCCACTGAGAAGTCTATATTGAAGAGATGAATTTTTACACATAGAGGAAGTATGGTGAAGATGATTACTATGTTCACCCAAAGTTACAAAAGGTATTATGATGATTTGTATAGGTAACCAGGTTGCAGAAGGTGACTGGCAGACAAGGTGACAAATTGTGCCAATAGGAAGACAAAAAGAGGTTCAATATGCTCAAAAGAGTGATAATTTCATGGAGAAAACCTAGGAGTGTGTTGGAGGAATACTCATGTGTCTTTAACTTAGAGGGTTTGTACTTCAAAGGTCCACAAGGAATAATATTATGATCTCTAAGACTTGTTGACAGTGTTCTTTAAGTGTGATGGAAAAGGGATGGAAAATCCCATGGCTATGATGGATTTGAATGATTGAGTATTTTTCATGATGTTATAGGATGTTATTTAAGTATGTCCTTGATGAGTTGATGATACACATGGATCCAAAGGATCAGATTGGTAGAGTTTTTGGTCAATGTTAATATTTTTATTACTCTTCATGCTCTTAGTCGACCTAGTTGGTAAATCATGTTGTGCAAGTGCTAAACTATGAAATCTAGGAGATTTATGATCTTGAGGTGGTATTTATAGATGGTGGATATGATTCGGTGGTCAAAGATTTATTTGAATCAATAAATCTAGTGCTTTGATTGAATAAATTGTGAATTAGGTTTTTCCAACCTAGTTCTTGGTATAAAATGATGAATTGGGGAAAATTCAATATGTGAATCATGAATGTAGATGCTAGTGGTGAATAGAAAAGGGAGAGCCTTATTCAGTGGGAATCATAATTATTTCATACAAGGGGTTGAACAAAGATCTAAATTGTGCTACATTGGAGTTGTATCAGACATGAGGTAGAAGTCACTTACACTTGATTCACAAAAGTTTAGATGGATCATTGTAGTGATGAGATTGTAAGCCAATGAGACTTCCTTAAGGTTGTAGCCTGTGACTTTTCATTTGAGTAGTGAGCTCTAGACAGTGAGCTTGAATGCATGTGCATTCCCCATATATTGTAATAAAGTTATAATTCTAATAAGGTATTTTCTTATTGTAGGTAATCAACCCCACCATGGTTTTTCCCCTAAAAAGGTTTTCAAAATAAAAATCTTATGTCAACTTGTTTGAATGTGTTTTTTATTTGTATATGCATGAATGTTCTCTATTTATTTAGATCAGATTAAAGGGTACAAAAGTTATAGGGTATTGAGAATTATGGGTTTGACGTTCAAGGTTTTGGGAACAACTAATTCACCCCCTTCCCCATTTTGTTGTTTATTGCCATAATATTAACAATTGATATTAGAGCTTTGGTACCTTGAAGAAATACTGATGAAGGCGACTCCCCTTAATACCACAAGTACACGATAGAAACAAAGAGAGAAACAACAGAAATTTGTAAGAATAGAAAATTGGCTTCTTATTGGCTCCACAAATGTGGAATTACAAACTTTAGAATTACAATATCAAAAGCCACATGGGCATCCCTTACAATAATCTGTAGGACAAAGCCTCAAATAACCACCCAGAACTGCCCTAGAAAACACCACGGGCCTTCCTTAAATAGGCAATTTTCTACCGCCTTAGAAGGTTCTAGAAATCTAGCCATTAAGGCCGACTACCCTTAGCATTTAATTAATTTTCACTTTTATTACAAAAGGGTCGGCTTTAAATATTTACAAAACATGAGATTAGGTAGCCCAACTTCCAGAAGCCACAACTTTTGAACCGTAGCTCCGATTGGCTATTATAACCACTTTTTGGAAAGGGGAGATCGTGATCTACAGTGCTTAACTAGAAAAGCTCTGGTCAGCCAGGGGTTTGACCTCGATCTGGAGCCTCTAAGATCCTAAAAATTGAGCTCAAAGGTTTTGTACCCTAAAATCTCAACAGTAAATCCTTAATAACTTCGCCAATACAGATGATCTGGAAATGAAATTCAATTGGCATTCTTGTATGACTAAGATGAACCTTCACCTAGAAAATTAGAACATTCTAAGTTCAAATGACCAACTTACTAAAAATAGTGAGTTTCCAAAAATAGCAGCTTTGTATAAAATGGCCCTTATTGAATAGAAAAACACATATTTTTGGGTGATGCAAGATTGCCCTTACACCCAGGATGCTCCTGCATCAGACACCTGGGGTAATTTGAGAAGTGACCCTGTCACGTCTCAGGTGTGCAGAG
>MU225432.1:103741-139717 GCA_018584345.1 Thuja plicata
CCTCAAATAACCACCCAGAACTGCCCTAGAAAACACCACGGGCCTTCCTTAAATAGGAAATTTTCCACCGCCCGAGAAGGTTCCAGAAATCTAACCATTAAGGCCGACTACCCTTAGCATTTAATTAATTTTCACTTTTATTACAAAAGGGTCGGCTTTAAATATTTACAAAACATAAGATTAGGTAGCCCATCTTCCAGAAGCCACAACTTTTGAACCGTAGCTCCGATTGGCTATTATAACCACTTTTCAAAAAGGGGAGATCGTGATCTACAGTGCTTGACTAGCAAAGCTCTAGTCAACCAAGGGTTCAACCTCGATCCAGAGCCTCTAAGGTCCTAAAAATTGATCTCAAAGGTTTTGCACCCTAAAATCTCAACAGTAAATCCTTAATAACTTCGCCAATACAGATGATCTGGCAATGAAATTCAATTGGCATTCTTATATGACTAAGATGAACCTTCACCTGGAAAATTAGAACATTCTGAGTTCAAATGACCAACTTACTAAAAATAGTAAGTTTCCAAAAATAGCAGCTTTGTACAAAATGGCCTTTATTGAATAGAAAAACACATATTTTTGGGTGATGCAAGATTGCCCTTACACCCAAGATGCTCTTGCATCAAATATTAAAAAATTGACGGAGATGTGATATGACAACTTACAAGAAGGATAGTCCTAGGTTTGGAGGAACAAACTACCCCATATGGAAAGGAAGTATTATCACTCATATAAGGTGCATTAGAGAAGAATATTTGACCATCACGAAGAACTCTTACACTCCTATTGTAAATCTTTCTATAGCTACTGTTGAGTGTTGTTTTGACACAAACCAACTTGCTAGGATCTAAATTTGATTTCCTCTCTTGAAAGAATAACAGAGTTATTCCCAAGGTTCTCTAGGGTCAGGTCACAACCTACTTGGTTACTCAGTCGAAGATAAATCTGATTGTTCATGAGGAGGCCTTTGCTGGTACGTTCAAGACAACAAACTGTAAAATATTGTTAGTTTCTTTTTGGGTATTTTCCATTTTAACAAGTATGGATATGGTAAATAACATGCAACTTTGTATTTTTTAAGATAGCGATTTTCTGAATTTCAAGATAGAATTTAAAGAGATGAGGGTAACAATAAATGTACCAAATTGTAAAGAAAAGTAAAATCCTAAGGAAATAAACCACTGTAAACCCTTCCTTACAAATTAAATGTTGGAGGAATTGGGAACAACCCACGAAGCATAAATCAGACCATGTCATGATTCACTACTCCACAGATGTAAGTGTTTAAAGAAAGATATGTTTTACTCGTACAAGATATTCAAAATCTATCAAATCGTGGAGCCACCAAGATGTGCACACCCATGAGATAGATTTATCGTTAAGCCCAAAGATAGAATCCTCCACACATTCATCACAGCAAGGTAGATATGCAACAACAAACTCCAACTAAAGGTAGCATGAATTTGAAACACAACAACACAAAGGAATCTCTGACAATAAAGAATAATGCAAGCATCCATTCAATAAATTCACATAGATAGCAATAAATCACACACCATGAATGAAGCACCCAATGTAGATCTTTATTGTATTAACAATTCAGCCTTTTACATTGCTTTTTGATTACAATATATAGAGTTTCGATCTACAACTCTGATTTTTAGAGTTAGGGCATTAGAGGGTCTAAACTAGAGAACAAAACTTAAAACTAGAACTTTGTTGAAGGGAAACTACTGCTAACTGATACTATATAATTCACATGGATTCTTAAACCCATTTACAATCCATTGTCTCATGTAGAGAGGGAAAAATCTGCCAAGAAGAGAAAGAGAAAGAAGGTAAATTATTTCTATGAACTTGGAGTCTTCTTCTTGATTCTAGTGGTTCTTCTTGGATTCTTCATCTGAGGCTATGACTGGCAGTGGGAACTAATAGAAGACTCTTAGTCCCTCTAAAATGAACTTAAGTTATCCATTCATTTAATCTAGAGTCCAACTGGTGTTGATAAAAGTGACCTCACTGGAAGCACCTTATTTTTTAGACCCTGACCTCTACCCCGAAACTTTAATGCCTTTAAAATTTTTTGAGTGTTTCCTAACATTCAAAATCTGGAGGTCCAGAAACTTTGGACTTATAGTAGGACAAAAGGCTGAAATAAAATTGAAGAGGCTGAAATGGATGAAATCTTCGAAGGCCAAAAGGCCAAAAAAATGTTTCTTGCTTCGAGCCTGAAAGGCCGAAATGTCAGAGGTCGAAAGGCCAAAAACTCTATCTTGGTAGAAATTTGGCTAAGTATGGAAATCTTGTCCTGTGCACTTGTTAGCTAGACCTTAAAGATTTATCCAAGAAAGACCTCTGGGTGAGCTATCCATAGCCTCTATACTATCTCTTGAACTTCCTCAAAATTTATCTGCTTTCTCTTTGTCTTAGCGACCCTTCGTTCTTGTTTCTTTCTGAAGGTAGTTAATTTAGAAGACAAGAATGTGATCTCTTATTCATGTTGGGACATCCTTTGTATTTCCTCTTTCAGGTAAAATAATTGCTATAGGGCCTCTTTGGTGCTAACTCTTGCCAAAACATCCTTGAACTATTGAACCACCTCTTTTGACAGACGTAGAGCTTGTCTATCTTTATCCCGATATACCTCGAGGCCGACCCCTGTGAAGAACACATCTATATCTTCAATCCATTTTATTATTTCTTCTCACTTGCCATCTATAAGGGCCTAGTGTTTCTTGTAAACCTTAATCATTTTGGTCATCTTTTTAGTCCATGCCTTAAACTTGTCTAGTTCTTCGCCTTCATAGACCTTCACCAGGATTTGGAAATGTTGCTCTTGGATTATCTCCAAATCCTAGAGGGCTGCTTGCCACTTAATTATTTCTGAATCTATACCCCCATCATTTTCCACCAGGTCAATTAGTGAATTGGCCTCAACTAATATAGTCTAGTATGACTTGAATATGAATGGGATAGCCTTCTCTCCAGATTGTTCAAAGTTATTTTTCCAATCAGCACTTGCCTAGATGAAGGAAGGAGTCACACCTATTGGCAAATTTGGTGTAGCCTTTTTATTCAACATGGCTTGTAATGAAGCCTCTGAATAATTTAGGTCAATAGGACCCACCATCTTTTGAATGAATCCTTTTAACACTTTATTTTGGTATGTTAAGGTTTTGATGGTTTCTTCGTCTTTATTCATGAACCCCAAAGCATGCTTGAGCCCTAGAGCTGCTAGTGTCTTGCTCCCTTCTCTGATAGGTTCACCCAAATCCACTTCTCTAAATGTATAAACTTCCATTGTGCCAAGTGCTTGAGAAGTGCACAGGGGTGGGACAGCTCTCTGGGCTTTCCAATGACCCCTAGTGTCTTGAGTCACATATGACATGGTTCTTGATGGTACACCAATTTCGGCTTGGTGGAAGGCTTGCTTTACAGATGTCATATTTGTATCTTCTCCATCCAATTCATTAGTGTAAGTTTTTCTCCTGGGTTGTATCTCCTTGGTAAACCAAGTAGGTTTTCTGGATGCAGTTACATGTTCATATGGTGCAACCTAGAGGATCAAAGTTAAGCATTGTACTTCCAGAGTTATTTCTCTCTCCAATTCCTTCTCCTGTCCCCTTTACTGTTCACTCCCTCCTTCATTCATTCTTTCCCCTTCTGTATCCACATCCATTTCTCCTTCTTCCTTCTACCACTCTACCTCACCTCGTTCAATTACCACCTTTCCCTCTTCTTTGTCCAGGGCCTCTTCGGTGGAAGTGTCAATTAATACCTTTGACCTAAGACCGGTCATGGCCTCCAGCATAGTTTGGAAAGGTGATGTATCTTTAGTACTTACTACTTCTTTAGAAACCTGGGTGGCACGTGTTAAAGGGATTGATGTTGGTGGAGTAGATTTTGATATGGCTAGAGTGGGAGATGGGAGAATGGTAGTAGAGTAGGTCAGGTTTGGTGTAGGAGTAGGTGTTGGGGTTGGAATTGGTGGTGGTGGAGTAGGAATTGGAGGTGGTAGAGAAGATGGTGGAGTAGGGACATGAGATGGTGGATTGGAAATAGGTACTTTCCTTGCTATATTGTTTGTAGTAGTAACTTGGGCTATCCCACTATCCTAAACCTCAGGCTCTTGAATGGAACTAGAGCTTACTTGTGTAGCAGGGACATTCACTGAAGGATTGGTGAATTGGACTAGTGGTTGAGTGAGGATTACCTGGGGCTGAATAAGCGATGGTTCTCCAATGTCTATATCCTGGCCATGATCTAAATAGCCTTCAAGTCCTTCAAAATTAGAAAGCATAAACTCATCTGATCCTAAGGCATCCAAAGAATTAGCCTATTCTTTGGGATCTTCTTTATGTTTCTTGGTAACTTCCTTTTCTGTCCTTTTTTGCAATCTCATCCTTTGAACTAGAAGTTCATCTTCTTCCACTTCCTTAGACTCTTCTTGTACCATTTCTAACCATGGATATTCAAAACTCTTCTTCCTCTTATATGTTTTCTCTCCCTTCTCAGCGGTGGGGGGAGATTGGCTAGAGATAGATGGGCCTTCACCTAATAGGGGTTGTGATGACCCTACTGGGGTGTCAATCTAGCCTGTCATCCTAGTTTTCTTGGGCCTAGGATTAGAGACATATTCAACTGGTCATTCATGACCATACACGGTTCTTGGCTTCTGAGGGGGAGCTTTCTTGTACTTAGGAACTATGGACTTCTCCACTCTCTATTTTTCTACTTTCCTTGTAGGCTCCATCAATGTTTTTACCGGGATTAGACTCATTTTTTGTGGCTTCTTGATCCAAGTTATTGTGGTCTTTATCACATGTCTTGCCCGAAAATCCATGTCATAATTCTCATCGTTGTCCACCTCTGCATTCATGATTGGCCGGTCATATACCTTATCTTTTGTGTAAATGTCCTCCAAGACCTCGTCTGAATCACATTCCCAAACCTTTGAGGAAATAGGGACCTTTAATACCTCTTTGGACAGAGCGAGGTTCATTCTACAATAATCCCAAATCCTGACCTCATGATCGTCTATGCAGTTTATCTAGTGATCCTCCAAGTGTGGCTCGTGTATGTAGAATTTGCCAATAATGTGACTGTAAGTACCTATAGGGTCAAAACAGGCTCACACTGTTTTATAGAACTGAAAGGGACAATCATCCCATTCAAAAGCCAAGGATTTGCAACCTTTTGTGTCTTGCCATGTGTATGGTCCCAAAGAGATAGGAAAGTCCCAACAATGCTTGGTTTTATGTTTTATATGTTAGTATGCATCTACGAGTTGTCTAGCCATCTCGAGTATAATTATCCAGTCGGATGGGTATCTGGGTAGCTTCTTTGGTTACAAGTTTGACCCAGCTATCTGAATGTATGTAAAAGTCCTAAATTGCATAAAATATGCCCCAATGGCCCTTATTTTAGTAGCAGCTTCCTCTGACATCCTCTTAGCAAAGCCACCTTTAATGGATCGGATGACTGCGAATATGAATGCATCATTCACTATCTTGTAGTAAGGGGAATCCTCTGGCATGTGCATCATCTTTATCAGTTGTGGGTATACTATGTGGGGCCATGCATTTGGGTCATTTAGATTCCCCTTCTTGGTAAGGCCTGGATAATCTGCCCGTACTGCTAGTAAGTAAACCACATAGGTGCTCATGTAGAACTTAGGATTATGCTTTACTACTGTCAATTGCTTGTCCAAATTGTCACTAATAATAGTGCCCCAGTCGAATCTTTCCTTTCATTCTTAGATCCTCTCTATCAATAGGATCATCCAGTGCTCGAGTTGAGTAGATTGTTGTAACCCATACACCCAGCTTATCAATGTGATGGCTGCTTGAATGTCATCTTTCATATAGCCTCTTCGGAGGTCTATCTTGTCCAACTTGTTCTTCCGAGGAGGCTTCTTGAGGTACTCATTGTTCATCATCTCATTTAAAGCCTATTCTCTATTTCCAAACCACTTGGTCCCCTTCCCAATATGGAAGTCATAGAACTTGTCTATGCCCTTGTGAAGGTAGAAAACATCTTCAATGATATCTGGCCTTATATCTAGTACTACCTGACCCTCTGTGTTTACAACCATGCTTTTATCTGAGTCATAGTGGTGACCTAGTGTGACAATCAGCTCTGAAGATGAGACAACTATCAAGTGTGCAGCTGCATTCACCAACCCACTTAGGACCAGTGTGGTGTAGTCATCAGATCTATTTTTGGGCTAAGAACACTGAGTCAGGAACTCATTCTAGTCTACATTATTGATGTTGGTATTCGTTATCTCACTATGCTTGTTTCCCACCTTAGAGATCAGGGTATTCCCTTTATATTGATACTTCATCGGAGAGGTTATCTTTGGTTCAGTCATTCCTACAAATAAAGCAAGTAATCAGTAGCTTATTAAATATAAAAAACAAATTAAACTAGGAAAGCAAAAACAAGAGAGCTGCTTAAACAACTAAGTGTGAATTTTTGCACTTTCAGCCTACAAAAAAGAGTTAATTTTCAGAATAAGGTTTGTCAAACCTTTCGGGACCTGAAAGTGTGAAGTCTCCTTTACAGACACTGAACATCCAAAACTTTTGAGGAACCCTGAAAGGCCGAACCTTAGGATGCAGGGAGGCTTTCGGCCTTTTCAGACCTTTCAGTCTTTCAGCCCTTTTAGAGGTCTGAAAGTTTGACAAGTCTGAAATGACACTTAGGCTGAATGTTTTAAAGACCCATTTTCAGCCTTTCAAAGGCCAAAAACCTATGGCAAGGGCCACAATTGATGAAACATGGGCAAAAAGAAACCTAAACCCTAGGACAAAGGGAGACTAGAAAAAACCCTAGGCCCGACAGGGAGGGATGTCCCTGTCAAAACACAAAGGCACAAAGGCTCAAAGACACCAAGAAATAAGGTGCCCTAGGCTAGACAGGCACTAAGGGCAGAAACAAACCCTAGACTGACCCAAAAGCACAAAACTAAGGTGGATGAGAGGAACCTACCTCAAAAAGACTAGGAGCAGAAGGACAACCAGACGGCTCAAGAGCGCAAGAAGTCGATGAGGAGGAGCAGACAAAATCACAGGTGGGAAAAAAATGACAAGTGATTAAAATTATGAAGGCCTCCACTATATATAACCCACAGGCTGACATCTGTCATTCTAAGGATTTCAGACTCTGAAAGGCTCATAATTTTTGAGAGAGAGCCTTTGGCCTCTCATTTTTTTGGAGGCCGAAAACACTGAAAAGACTGGGTTTTAGAATTTTGGCCATATTGGTATTTCAAAGTACCTAAGTACTTCAAAAGGATGAAATGGCTGAAAGGCTAAAAAAGGGGCTCTCTTCTCTTCTTTGACTTGTTTTAAGTAAATTTCTTTGAGGGCTGATTGGATTTCACACAAGGGGCGGACAAGACCTAAAGAAAAAGAAAAAAAGGGGGGTCCCCATGGTCAGAGGACCAAAAACAATGGGGTCTATGTTGTGGACCCACAACAAATAGGCCTTACAAAAGGAGGAATGACCAAGGCATTTCTTTATCAGCAATACTCTTCCAGAAAGTAGCTTTATAGTAGAACAGAACCAAAAGGCGGTGGAGTCGATAATTCCTCAATGACCTCCAATCTGAGGCTTTTCTGCTGGTTTCCTTGTGTGTGTTCATGTGTGTTTATTTCTTAACCCTTGGTTATGATAACCAAGATGCTTGCCAACTATTCCCAACCTTCGCCAAATAGACCAGGGCTTCCCAGAAAGAGCTTTGCTACCAGTTAAGCGTTCATAGCCCCAAAAAAAATTTCCTTGAGTTCCAAGTATAGCCTTTCTCTACTATCGATAGGGTGTTCATAGCCCCGATAGAGGTTGTCATAATCACCCAAGTCCATTCTTCCTACTAGGCTATAGCTTTCTTTCTTGAGAGCTCCATCTTTTGGACAATCATTTTACCTCTTCTACTTGCTTGGAGATGTATCAAACCTTTGATTTTAGTGTGCTTCCATGCCTCTAGGTCCATAACCATTTTTTTATATCCAAGAAATGATTAGGTGTTTTTGCCCAATTTTTTACACTCGTGACCTCTTTGGGGCAATTTTCTTTTGAGTGTTTTCTTTCTTTTTTGGGCTCTCCTTTCTTTCACTATTGCCTCTGCATTAAGTTCAAACTTGTGTTCTAGAATCGGTGGGTACTCGAACCTATGCACTTAGGCTAGCTATAACTAGAAAACATCCTAAAAACCAATGCCCTTGGGTGTTGTATCTCAATGTGTCTTGTGATGAGGGTAACCAAACTCTAAACTCCTTATTTGTCAATGATAATTATCACTACTTTGCCGTTTGGGAAGGTTCTTCTATGCTGCCCGTATCCTTGGAGAAATTTGACTAAGAAATACCTTTGCTCCCTTCATGGACCACCTTGGAATGGATCCAAAACAAACTGACCCAAAGAAAAAAAATGAGCCTCGACAAAGAAAATAACAAACACAAATGGAAGGAAAGACTGACGGCGAGGATGACAAAAAAAGAAAAAGAAAATGCAAAAGTGACTATGGTACAAGGGACAAAAGACGATCTCGTTCAAGATCCAAAGTAATGTTTGAGGAATTTCCCATTTATGAGAAATGGGGTCAACTCTCCATTCAATGTGTTGATCCTAAAAGTGTTCTCCCCCAGGATCTCTGATATTTGGTAAGGGCCTGTCCACAGTCTTTGGAACTTGGTATGGCTGCCTGGCTTTTCTTTCACCTTATCCCACATAAGGACAAGGTCAAAGATTGTGAAGGCCTTGATGGTCACTCTCTTGTCGAACCACCTTTTGACTATAGCTTGATTCTTTGATACATGTTCCAGGGCTAAAGTTCATTTCTCCTCTAGGTTCAGGAGATTCATGAGTATGATCTGTACCCGATCTTCCTCCCCTACATATTGGTCCATGAATCTCAGAATTGGGATCTTTAGGTTCATAGGAAAGACTGGTTTCAAGTTGTAGACTAGTTGATATGGAGATGTCCCCAGGGCATTCTTGATCCTCACACAATCAGTCCACAAAGAATATTTTAGTTGAGTGTGCTAGTCCCTGGGGTTGTCATCTAGGAGGTGTTTAATCACTGTTGTCAGATTTTTGTTTGTAGACTCTGCTACATCATTGCCTTGCCGATAGTAATTTGAAGATAATTTGAGGATTACCTATTTTTCAAAGGCCCATTATGTGAACGAGGCTAAGGAGAAAGAGGGAGCATTGTCACATACCAGATAGAATGGCATCCCAAACCTAGTTATGATGTGCTCCTCCATGAATTTGGTCACAACCTCTGTAGTACAATTCTTTAGTGCCTGTGCTTATGTCTAGCATGTACAATAGTCAGTGGCTGTCAAGATAAACTTATGCCCTATAGATGAAGGGGGGTTAATCACTCCAAAAAAATCTAAACCCCATTGGGCAAATGGGTGTACCTCATAGATTGGTTGTAGGGGCATTGCTGGGTTTCTCTCTTGAGTTGCACTAGTTTGGCAAATGTGGCATGATCTCATGTGCTCACTAGTATCTTTAAATATCATGGGCAAAAAATATCCTACTCTCAGGATTTGGTGAGCAGTGGCCTCCACTGCTCCATGTACCATTCTGTATTTGTCATGAAAGTCCACCAAGATTTGTTTTTGCCTATGTTCTATCCAAGCATCTTAAGTACAAACCCTCATAATTGCACTTGTACAGTTTTCCACCTTTTAGCATGTAAGTGTTGCTTTTGATCTTTAGATCTCTTCTCTGGGAACCATTCATTCCTTCAGGGCAGTGATTTTGTAACAAATAGTACACTATGTCTTGGTACCACACGTCAGTGATAAAACCTCAATCGGTGTATGTCTGGAAAACTAGACCTTCTTCAATCACAGAGATCAGCTTCATTAGACCTTGGCCTATCACCAATTTCATCGGTTGGATCTCTAGGTCAAACTCTTGGAGGATTTCCATCCATTTTCCTTTCTATTCTCCTAGCTCATTCTACATTAGGAGGGACTTAACTGCTGCATCTGGGACTATCCCAATGACTTCACTCCTTAAGATATAATGCCTAAATTTCTTTACCACCTTAATGAGAGAAAACACCTACTTATCCAGGTTTGGGTATTTGATCTCAGCATCTTTGAAGGGGAAACTCATAAAGGCAATGGGCCTTTCATCCTCACTATTCTTCTTTTGCGTGAGGATGCCCGCACATGAGTGCTCCGATGCAAAAGAGTAAACTTTGAAAGGGATGGTGTATTTAGGATTGCTTAGGACTGGTTTCGTGGCAATGGAATTCTTAATCTCTTTGAAATAATTCTTGGCTAGGAGAGTCCATTCAATCTTGGCATCTTTCTTGAGCATGTTATTCAATGGTTTTACTATTTCTGCGAAGCCACTAATGAATTTTCTGACGAAGTTGATCTTCCCGAAGAAAGATTTTAGTTCCTTGCGGCTATGGGCTGGTGTTAACTTTAGGATTTCCTCCACCCTTTCAAGGTCAATGGATATCTCCTTTTCAGAGATGATATGTCCCAAGAGCTTCCCTTCAGTTACCCCAAACACACATTTCTTAGGATTGAGGAAGACCCCAAATTCTTTGCACCTTTGAAGGCATTTCCTGAGGTCGTTTATGTGGTCAGTTCTTAGTTTTGAGTATACTGTGAGATCATCCATGTAAATGATAATGCACCTTCTGAATAATCATTTGAAAGGTATGTTCATTTCTCTTTGAAAGGTGGCTCCAGTGTTAATCAGCCCAAAAGGCATCCATCGGTAGGTGAAAGTTCCCCATTTAGTGGTGAATGCCATTTTCAGCCTGTCCTCTTCATGTACCATCACCTGATTGTATCTAGAGTAACCATCTAGGAATGACATCATTTGAGACCCATTAACCTTTTTTAGCACTTCATCTAGAGATGGGAGCAGATAATTATCCTTTTGTGAGGACTTGTTGAGGTTCTGAAAGTCTATGCATAGCCTGATTTCTCCAGTCTTCTTCCTCATAGGTGCTAGGTTTGCAACCCATGTAGAATGTTGAATCAGGAAGATGATCTTGGTGTCGAGAAGCTTTTGGAATTCCTTTTCAATTAAGGGATCCATAGTGGGATTCATGGGTCTTTGTCATTGTCTAAAGGGCTTAGAATCTAGCTTCAAAGGGATGTTGTGCACTATGACTAAGGTGTCATATGTCTTTAATTCTTCATAACTCCATGCTATGACATCTTGATAATCAGTGAGAAGCTGGATCATTTTCTCCTTTTCTTCTTTGGTTCCTGCCTTTCTAATGTGGACTTCTCTTGGTTCCTCTTTCATGCCCAAGTTGTAGGTGTCACATTCTTTACCATCAGGTGTTATGTTAGGGCATCTTCTTATAGCAGTCTTGTCACTGTCAAAAATCCTCTCTAGCTCTACCATTCCCTTAGGTATGGCATTGGTTTTTAGGTTTACAACACCGTGATCATCAGGCTCTTCAGGCTCAGTTGTCTCCTCACTTTCCATATCCTCATCTATGATCTACTTTTCAAACACGCTGGTGCACATGATAAACTCTAAGATATGGTGGTCATCCTGGAAGACTTGGAAGTTAGTGATATTATCCAGAATGGCCAGGGCTGAGACAAGCTCAATTGAGAATTTATTTAGTTTAGATTTTTCCATTAGATGTAGTTAACTGGCTGAGACATCCAATGTGTCAGCAACGATGTTATTTCTTCTTGGGATGGTTTTGATGTTGAAAGCGTCAAAGTCATTAATTAGATCCCATGCCCTATTTTTGTAGGCTAAGAGCCTCTTGTCATTGCAAGTATATTGGCTACAGATCTGTTTGACAACCAATTGTGAGTCTCCTTCCACTATCAAGATTTTGATTCCCTTCTCATGAGATAGAAGAAGTCTGTGTACCAGTGCTTCATATTCTGCAACATTTTTAGTACAAAGAAACTAGAATCTATAAGTAGCATAGAAATACTTACCTCTTGGATTTATCAATTTGATTCCCACACCTGTTCCTTGTTTGCATTTTAAACCATCAAAACAAAGTTTCCATGTCTGGGGCAGTTTAGTAGGGCTTAATTTGGTTGTGCTTTTCTTAGAGAAACCCTTGGTCCTTGGTTTTTGGCCCCTCTCTCCATCACTATCGGAAGAAGTTAATTATCCTGCATGCTGAGTATGCCTAGGTTTGGGGAGTATATCATCTTCATTGGCTTTGTCTTCCAGCATTCCCTTGAAAGGGGGACACACTCCATCATCTAAGGTACTCTAGTCATTAAGAAAATTTAGGGCAGCACTTCTACCTTCAGAGTCTGTTTCACAATCTTGGTTTTGAGGTGAACTGTTTGCAAGGACCACGCTGTCCATATCAGGTGTGGTGTTGCTCTTGTCTTTTATCCCAAGTAAATCTTCTTTTTTTGTTAGTGCTTCTTCCAGCTTATTTGGCTGGGAAATTTGATCCAACACTCATGACAGGGCTTCTTGAGAACTGGGGTACATAAAATTTGAATGACTAGCCTGATGTAATCGACAATATTTGGGTAGTAACAAAATATTAGGATCTACGTCTTGACCCAGATGTCGCAGGCTGGCTGTCACACTATTGATGAAACTTTGGAAAATGTCATCACCAATTTTTTTGCTCAAGGATACCTTGGATGGGACTGTGGTTTGATTCTTCACCTTCTCGAATCTGGAACATAAAGATATCATCCATCCAATAAGTGCCCAAATCGGTTTGGGTGAACAATACTTCATTTGGGGTATTGTATTTGGTGATCATCCTTTTCAATTTAGGTTCGACATCTATCTTAATCTGGTTGTTCAAACCTCTCCATGGTAGCCAGAGTTGGGTGAAATCTATAGAGAGCCACCCTCTCAAGCACTTGGTCCACTCTCGACTCAGCAGCATCCCATAAGTCTCAGGTATGTCTGCTACATGTATATCAATGTGCTCTTGTATCCTAGGATCTTCGACTAGTTGAATGTGCACATATTTGAGCACGTCGATTACTTTGACCTTAGTTTTGTCAAACTGTATGACCACCCAGTTTTTTATTTGGGGCACCATTCCCAATTTCTAGAAAATTGATAGGGGCATAACATTGCATGAAGCTCCTAATTTGATTAGGCAATTATGTAGGTTTTTTCCAAACATTCACAGGCTGAGTAAGAATGGTGGGACCTCCACTTTATCTATGAATACTACAAGGAATGCCTCAGAGGTGTTGATATTAGACGTGGGTGCCCTCGTACTATTTGAAGGGCCAGGCTTCGAATGATCCAGGGATCTTAAAAGGGCTTCCTTTTGGGATGGGAAACCTTGCAATAATTCAAACATGGATATGTTTTCCTTAGTTTTCTTGAGCTCATCCACTGCACTGTATTTGTCATTTGACTAGGCCACACCTTGATAGCCAGTATATGTACTTGTTGTAGGAGGTATAGGAGCATTCAAGCCTTTTGGAGGTATGGGGTTGTTACTAGACCATGGATCTAGTAGAGTTGGTTGTTTGCCTAGAGGTATGTCATTGGTGAGGGGTTCCTTTCTACTTTGAAGGTTATATGAGTTTCATTGATCATTCTGGAAGGCATGCACCTCAAAATATTCAGGCTCATTTTCTCTTGGAAAAGGGAACATGAATTTGTCTTCTCCTGTATAGGCTTCTGAGCCTCCTTCCTTTCTACACTCATAGGAACCAAACACCATAGCATTGAATTGCATCGGGGGGCCCTCTGGTTTCTAGGTGTAGTGGTCTTGGGGGTTGTTCACATATCCATTATTATCTTGATGCTTAATTGGAGCCCTGACAAAATTAGCCTCTAAAGCCTGATTAGTATTGGCATTGTCCGCTGGGATGCTGCCATTATTTGGTCTAGTGTTCCATGGTCGATTTGGCCTTTGTTATCCAAATGGTTTCTCCTGCGTGTTATTGTTGCTGTATGTGTTAAAACCCCTATTTGGATTTTGAGGGTATGTATTTGGACTAGAAGACGCTCATTGGTATCCACCCTAATTTTGGGGTGGGTTTAGCTTCATTCTGGTAACTTCACTAGTGAGTTGTGGTAAAGTCTTCTTTATAGCGTCTAACTCAGAAGCCATGAGAGCATCAGGCTCATTTTGGGGTACAACCCTCTATTCTATGAATTTTGTCTTATGAGTTTCATAGCTTGGATAAGTAATAGATGGAGGCATAGTTGTACATGGTTGTGCCAGTATGGGAGTTAGCAAAGGTAGGTGACTAGCCAAGGCTTGATTTTTTTCTACAAATGGGTGTGGGATAGAAAGATTACCCATGATAGGCATAGCCGCATAGCTCCCTTCTTGTGGATCCATTTGCTGAGTGAAAGTGACAGCTTCATTGTATACCTTTTCAATTGTGTCTCTATCTACCGGGGGAAGTCTTCTTAGAAAGATCGAGGTAAACAGATCTAAAGCCTTCAAGTAAACTTGTATGACAGCCTCATCTAGTATAGTGTAAGGAGCTTCCAAATTTTGGTGCATTTTGTGAAAATGATGATTAAACATAGTAATAGGCTCCTTAGGATCTTTCCTCGTGGTTATGAACTAGTGATGTGTCACAGTAGGATCGACATACAATTTGAAATGATTGAGGAATTTCGTTTCAAAGTCATTCCATACTGAGATAGACCCTCGTGGAAAATTTAGGTACCAGTTGTATGCAAACTCTCCCAAAGTGTATGGGAATAGATGATAGACAACATCTTGGTGGGCAATCTCTTTACAGTTGCAAATTTCCTTGAAGGTGCGGATGTGTTCTTCCGCTGTCCTAGATTTTCCATATATGAATCGTGTACAATTTTTTTTTGGATTTTTGGGTAACTCATGGAGCTATCCAACAAAGTTTAAAGGTGAGCTTGTTGCATTGGCAAAAAAGGCCATTGGATGAATTGGTTGCAGATGTCAATTTTGCACATTCTAATTTTGGTTAATGACTGAGGTAATCGTTGGGGCAGTGATGTGTGATTTTTGTCCAAGAGGTTTTTAAGGTATGGCAAGGTGATGAGAAGATTTATCTTTTTCTTTACCGTTGTCGCTATGAGCTCTTTAGAGGTGAGTGAGTTCAAGAAACTCGCCTTTTTTAGAGATGATCTAAGCACATGCTCAAATCTCTCTAGAGAGAAAGATCCAATGTTATCCAATTTTTTGAGTCTTGAGGCCTTCCTTCTAGCACCACTTCTGTTGAGCATTGTTTTGACACAAGCCAACTTTCTAGGATCTCAAAATTTGATTTCCTCTCTTGAAAGAATAATAGAGTTACTCCCAAGGTTCTCTAGGGTCAGGTCATAACCTGCTTGGTTACTCAGTCGAAGATAAATGTGATTGTTCATGAGCAGGCCTTTGCTGGTACATTCAAGACAACAAACTATAAAATATTGTTAGTTTCTTTTTGGGTATTTTCTGTTTTAACAAGTATGGGTATGGTAAATAACATGCAACTTTGTATTTTTTAAGATAGCGATTTTCAGAATTTCAAGAGAGAATTTAAAGAGATGAGGGTAACAAGAAATGTAGCGAATTGTAAAGAAAAGTAAAATCCTAAGGACATAAACCACTATAAACCTTTCCATGTGAATTGAATGCTAGAGGAATTTGGAACAACCCACGAAGCATAAATTAGACCACGTCATGATTCACTACTCCATAGATGCAAGCGTTTAGACAAAGATATGTTTTACTCGTATGAGATATTCAAAATATATCAAATCACAGAGCCACTAGGATGTGCACACCCACAAGACAAATTTATCATTAAGCCCAAAGATAGCATCCTCCACACATTCATCACAAAAAGGTAGATATGCAATAGCAAACTCCAACTAAAGGTAGAACAAATTCGAAACACAACAACACAAAGGGCTCTCTGAAAATAAAGAATAATGTAAGCATGCATTCAATAAATTCACATAGATAGCAGTAATTCACACACCACAAATGAAGCACCCAATGTAGATCTTTATTGTATTAAGAAGTTGGCCTTTTACATTGCTTTTTGATTACAATATATAGAGTTTCGATCTACAACTCTGATTTTTGGAGTTAGGGCATCAGAGGGTCTAAACTAGAGAATAAAACTTAAAACTAGAACTTTGCTAAAGGGAAACTACTGCTAACTGATACTATATAACTCGCATGGATTCTTAAACCCATTTACAATCCATTTTCTCATGCAAAGAGGGAAAAATCTGCCAAGAAGAGAAAGGGAAAGAAGGTAAATTCTTTCTGTGAACTTGGAGTCTTCTTCTTGATTATAGTGGTTCTTCTTGGATTTTTGATCTAAGGTTGTTACTGGCAATGGGAACTCATAGGAGACTCTTAGTCCCTCTAAAATGAACTCTAGTTATCCATTCATCTAATCTAGAGTCCAACTGGTGTTGATAAAAGTGACCTCGTTGGAAGCACCCAATTTTTCAGACCCCGACCTCTACCCCAAAACTTTAATGCCTTTAAAATTTCTTGAGTGTTTCCCGACATTCAAAATCTAGAGGTTCCAAAACTTTAGACTTGTATAAGGCTGAAAGGCAAAAATAAACATGAAGAGGCCAAAATGGATGAAATCTTCAAAGGCCAAAAGGCAAAAAAAATGTTTCTTGCTTTGAGGCCGAAAGGCCGAAATGTCAGAGGTTGAAAGGCCAAAAATTCTATGTTGGTAGAAATTTGGCTAAGTATGGAAATCTTGTCCTATGCACCTGTTAGTTGGATGTTGAAGCTTTATCCAGGAAAGACCTCTGGGTGAGTTGTTTAGAGCCTCTGTACTATCTCCTAAACTTCTTCAAAATTTATCTCCTTTCTCTTTGTCTTAGCTATCCTTCATTCTTTTTTCTTTCTGAAGGTAGTTAATTTAGAAGAGAAGAACATGATCTCTTCTTCATGTTGGGACATCCTTTGTATTTCCTCTTTGAAGTAAAATAATTGTAGCAGGGCCTCTTTGGTGCTAACTCTTGCCAAATAATCCTTGAACTGTTGAACCACCTCTTTCGATGGATGTAGAGCCTGTCTATCTTTATCCCGATATACCTCGAGGCCGACCCCTGTAAAGAACGCATCTATATCTTCAATCCATTTTATTATTTCTTCTCACTTGTCAGCTATAAAGGCCCGGTGTTTCTTGTAAACCTTAATTATTTTGGTCATCTATTCAGTCTACGCCTTAAACTTCTCTAGTTCTTCACCTTCATAGACCTTCACCAGGATTTGGAAATGTTGCTCTTGGATTATCTCCAAATCCTGGAGGGCTTCTTGCCACTTAATTATTTCCAAATCTATAGCCCCATTATTTTCCACTAGGTCAATTAGTGAATTGGCCTCGACCAATATAGTCTAGTATGGCCTGAATATCAATGGGATAGCCTTCTCTCCTGATTGTTTGAAGTTATTTTTCCAATCAGCACTTGCCTGGATGAAGGAAGGAGTCACACCTACCGGCAAATCTGGTGTAGCCTTTTTATTTAACATGGCTTGTAATGAAGCCTCTAAACAATTTGGGTCAATAGGACCCACCATCTTTTGAATAAATCCTTTTAACGCTTCATTTTGGTCTTTTAAGGTTTTGATGGTTTCTTCATCTTTATTCATGAACCCCAAAGCGTGCTTGAGCCCTAGAGCTGCTAGTATCTTTCTCCCTTCTTTGGTAGGTTCACCCAAATCCACCTCTTTGAATGTATAATATTCCATTGTGCCATGTGTTTGAGAAGTTCTCGAGCGTGGGACAGCTATTTGGGATTTCCAATGACCCCTAGTGTCTTGAGTCACATATGACATGGTTCTTTCTGGTACACCAATTTCTACCTGGTGGAAGGCTTGCTTTACAGATGTCATATTTGTATCCTATCCATCCAATTCATTGGTGTAAGTTCTATTCTTGGGTTGTATCTCCTTGGTAAACCAAGTAGGTTTTTCAAATGTAGTTATAGGTTCATATGGTGCAACCTGGAGGATCAAAGTTAAGCATTGTACTTCCAGAGTTATTTCTCTCTCTGATTCCTTCTCCTACCCCCTTTCCTATTTTCTCCCTCCTTCCTTCATTCTTTCCCCTTCTATATCCACATCCATTTCTCCTTCTTCCTTCTCCCCCTCTACCTTTCCTCCTTTAGTTACCACCTTTCCCCCTTCTTTGTCTAGGGCCTCTTTGGCGAAAGTGTCAATTAATACCTTTGACCTAAGACTGGTCATGGCCTCTAGTGTGGTCTAGAAAGGTGATGTATCTTTAGTACTTATTGCTTCTTTGGAAACCTGGGTGGCACATGTTGAAGGGATTGATGTTGGTGGAGTAGATTTTGATATGGCTAGAGTGGGAGATGGGATAATGGTAGTAGAGTAGGGTGGATTTGGCATAGGAATAGGTGTTCGGGTTGGAATTAGTGGTGGTGGAGTAGGAATTGGAGGTGGTAGAGAAGATGGTGGAGTAGGGACATGAGATGGTGGAGTGGAAATAGGTACTTTCCCTACTAAATGATCTATAATGATTCTTAGTAGTCACTTGGGCTATCCCACTATCCATAACCTCAGGCTCTTGAATGGAACTAGAGCTCACTTGTGTAGCAGGGACATTCACTGAAGGATTGGTGAATTGGACCGGTGGTTGAGTGAGGATTACCTGGGGTTGAATAAGTGATGGTGCTCTAGTGTTTATATCCTGGTCATGACTTGAATAGCCTTCAAGTCCTTCAAAATTAGAAAGCATAAACTCATTCGATCCTAAGGCATCCAAAGGATTATCCTGTTCTTTTTGATCTTCTTTATGTTTCTTGGTAACTTCCTTTTCTCTCCTTTTTTGCAATCTCATCCTTTGGACTAGAGGCTCATCTTCTTCTTCTTCCTTAGACTCTTCTTGTACCATTTCTAACTTTGGATATTCAGAACTCTTCTTCCTCTTATATGTTTTCTCTCCCTTCTCAGTGGTGGGGGGTGATTGGTCAGAGATAGATGGGCCTTCACCTGATAGGGGTTGTGACGACCCTTCTTGGGGGTCAATCTAGCCTATCATCCTAGTTTTCTTGGGCCTAGGATTAGAGACATATTCAACTTGTCATTCATGACCATACATGGTTCTTGGCTTCTAATGGGGAGCTTTCTTGTACTTAGGAACCGTGGACTTCTCCCCTCACTATTTTTCTACTTTCCTTATAGGCTCCATCAATTTTTTTACCAAGATTGGACTCATTTTGTCTGGCTTCTTGATCCAAGTTATTGTGGTCTTTATCACATGTGTCGCTTGGAAGTCCATGTCATCATTCTCATCCTTGTCCACCTCTACATTCATGATTGGCCAGTCATATACCTTAACTTTTGTGTAAATTTCCTCCAAGACCTTGTTTGAATCACATTCCCAAACCTTTGAGGAAATAGAGACCTTTAATACCTCTTTGGCCAGAGCGAGGTTGATTTTGCAATAATCCCAGATCCTGACCTCATGATCATCTATGTAGTTTATCCAGTGATCCTCCAAGTGTGGCTCGTGTATGTAGAATTTTCCAATAATGTGGTTGTAAGTACCTATAGGGTCAAAATGGGATCGCATTGATTTATAGAACTGCAAGGGAAAATCATCCCATTCAAAACACAAGGATTTGCAAACTTTCATGTCTTGCAGTGTGTATGGTCCCAAAGAGATAGGAAAGTCCCAACAGTGCTTCTTTTTATGTTTTATATGTTCGTATGCATCTGCGAGTTGTCTAGCCATCTCCAGTATAATTATCTAGTCGGATGGGTATCTAGGTAGCTTCTTTGGTTGCAAGGTTGACCCAGCTATCTGAATGTATGTGAAAGTACTAAATTGGGTAAAATAGGCCCCAATGGCCCTTATTTTAGCAACATCTTCCTCTGACATCCTCTTAGAAAAGTCACCTTAAATGGATCGGATGACTGTGAATATGAATGCATCGTTAACTATCCTGTAGTCAAAGGAATCCTCTAGCATGTGCGTCATCTTTATCAGCTGTGGGTATCCTATGTGGGGCCATGCATTTGGGTCATTTAGATTCCCCTTCTTGGTAAGGTCTGGATAATCTTCTTGTGCTGCTAGTAAGTAAACCACGTAGGTGCTCATGTAGAACTTAGGATTATGCTTTATTGTTGTCAATTGCTCGTCCAAATTGTCACCAATAATAGTGCCCCAGCCAAATCTTGCCTTTTGTTCTCAGATCCTCTCTATCAACAGGATCATCCAATGCTCAAGTTGAGTAGATTGTGGTAACCCATACACCTAGCTTATCAATATGATGGCTGCTTGAATGTCATCTTTCATATGGCCTCTTTGGAGGTCTATCTTGTCCAACTTTCTCTTCGAAAGAGGTTGCTTGAGGTACTCATTGTTCATCATCTCATTTAAATCATGTTCTCTATTTCCAAACCACTTGGTCCCCTTCCCAATATAGAAGTCATAGAACTTGTCTGTGCCCTTGTGAAGGTGGAAAACATCTTCAATGATATCCAGCCTTATATCCAGTACTACCTGACCCTCTGTGTTTACAACCACCCTTTTATCTGAGTCATAGTGGTGAGCCAGGGTGACGATCAGCTCTAAAGATGAGATAGCTACTAGGTGTGTGTGGCTACATTCACCAACCCACTTAGGACCAGTGTGGTGCAGTCGTCAGATCTGTTTGTGAGCTGAGAACACTGAGTCAGGAACTCATTCCAGTCTACGTTGTCGATGTTGGTATCTGTTATCTCACTATGCTTGTTTCCCACCTTAGAGATTGGGGTATTCCCTTTATATTGATACTTCATCAAAGAGGTTATCTTTGGTTCATTCATTCTTGAAAATAAAGCAAGTAATCATTAGCTTATTAAACAAAAAAAAACAAATTAAACTAGGAAAGCAAAAACAAGAGAGCTACTTAAACAACTAAGTGCAAATTTTTGCACTTTTAGCCTTTGAAAAAGAGATATTTTAGAATAAGGTCCATCAGACCTTTTGGGACCAGAAAGTGTGAAGTGTCCTTTGTGGACGTTGAACATCCAAAACTATCGAGGAACCCCGAAAGGCCGAACCTTATGATGCAGGGAGGCTTTTGGCCTTTTCGGACCTTTCAGTCTTTCGGCCCTTTCGAAGGTCCAAAAATATGAAAAGTCTAAAATGACACTTAGGCCGAATGTTTTGAAGACCCATTTTTGGCCTTTTAGAGGCCAAAAACCTGTGGCAAGGGTCGCGACCGATGAAACAAGGACAAAAAGAAACCTAAACCCTAGTACAAAGGGAGACTAGAAAAAAGCCTAGGCCAGACAGGGAGGGATGTCCCTATCAAAACACAAAGGCACAAAGGCCCAACGACACCAAGAAATAAGGTACCCTAGGCTAGATAGGTACTAAGGGCAGAAACAAACCCTAAACTAACCCTAAAGAACAAAACCAAGGCGGGCGAGAAGAACCTACCTCAAAAAGACCAGGAGCGGGAGGACAACTAGATGGCTCGAGAGCGCAAGCAGTCAATGAGTATGAGCTGACAAAATTGTAGGTGGGAAAAAAATGACAAGTGATTAAAATTATGAAGGCCTCCGCTATTTATAACCTACAGGCTGATGTCAGTCATATCAGGGATTTCAGACTCCAAAAGGCCGACAATTTCTGAGAGAGAGCCTTCGGCCTCTCAGTTTTTTCATAGGCCAAAAACACTGAAAGGGATGGGTTTTTGGACTTTCAGCTATATCAGTATTTTGAGAGTACCTAAGTACTCTGAAAGGTCAAAATGGCCAAAAGGCTGAAAAAGGGGCTCTCTTCTCTTCTTTGACTTGTTTTAAGTAAATTTCTTTGAGGGCTGACTAGATTTCACACAAGGGGAAGACACGACCTAAAGCAAAAGACAAAAAGGGGGGTCCCCATGGTTAGAGGACCAAAAAAAATGGGGTGTGTGTTGTGGACCCACAATAGCTACACTAGATGAGAAGAAGTATTTTGAGTACAATATCAGAGAAAATGAAGCATTTTAAGTGCTCTATCAAACACATAATATACAAATGTGATGTAGTTGGAGACTTCTCATGAGATATGAAAAAAGGTAGAGACTATTCATGAAGGTGATGCATGTGTCAAGAAAGCTAAGTTACAAAGTTGAAAAGGAAGGTATGAATCTTTGAGAATGTTTGAAGATGAGAACATTAGCTCTTATGTGTTGAAGATAAATGAATTAGTTTGCAACATCAGATGTTCCAGTAGTGTATTAGATGAAGGAGAGATTGTATCAAAGGTATTGATATCTTTGCCTCTTGCATACAAGAGAAAAGTTGCTACTGTTGAGGAAATCAAAATTGTTGATGTTGTGACAAGAGATACACTAGTTGGGAAGCTATTTGCTTGTTAAATGAGTGTGTTTAGTGATTCTCTACCCAAATTTGAATAAAGCTTCAAATATACTATGAGAGGAAGAGACATGTATAGATAAGATCAAGGTGACAAATCTACAAGAAGAGTATCAAAATATGAAAAGGGGATAAGAGAGCTTGCAGAAGAAGTAGATCTTCAAGAGTTGGAAGAAATGGTTGTAAGAACACTATCAAAAAGATCAAATAAGTACAAAGAAAAAATGCCTTTTAAATGATTTTGGTTGTGAAATATAAGACATTATTCTTCTAGATGTTTGGAAACATTCCCTAAGCATAAGTCTGATAAGTCTAAAGATGAGAATAAGTTCTATTATGTTGATGATGATGAAGGAGTCACTAATGATGAGTCTGATAGTGTTAAGAGTGAAGAGGAACTAGTGGTTTTTACAATAAAAAAAGATAAATCTAAATTTTCAACTCCTATGTCTAGCATTCCTACTATAGGTACTATTAAAATTCTCATAACTAATGTTTCTATTGGAAGTGAGATTAAGGATGGAATCCCAGGCACACAATATGAAGAAAAATCATTAACTTTTCATAGTGTCAAATGAGACAAATTGATCATTGATAGTGGCCACTCACATCATTTGACCAGTGATATAAACAAGTCTATGAAATATGAGAAGAAAGTTTTAGAATTATATGATGTGCCCAGTGACTGAGAGGGGGGGGTGGTGAATCAAGAACCAATAAAACTTAATTCTTTTAATCCACAATTAGATTAATTTATTTGTTTGCATGCATATAACTTGAAAGTAAAGAATCATACAGAACACATAACACAATATTTGGTTACCGAGAAACCTTTTAAAATAAATTAAAATTGGGATGGGGATGATACCCACAATATTTCATATTGCAGTATAAATTTAGCCTGTTAGAGCTTACAATGACCACTTCTAATGGTCTGCCCTGTTAGGAGCATAGAAAGTATTGTTAGGTCAACCTTATTAAAGGATTTTGTACAATACAATAAGTAATGGAACTCGGTTAAGAGATTTAAAGAAAGGACTATTAGTTCCACCTTGTTAAAGGATTTTTCTAATCCACCTATGAGAATGAAATAGTTCATGATCTGCTCTATGCAATTGTGATTGTTGAATAAGATCCTTTAAATATAACTGATCACCTGAATGTGATAGATAAGACTCTGCTGTCCTAAATACTTCTACACTTAAATCAAACTGTCATTCACATGCCTTATGCATACATAATCATATTCATTATCTTCTCATAATCTTTTTCTTTTATATTGGATAAAACAAACTATCTTACATATATATCTTTATCCAACAAATAACTCTATAAGTCGACTTGCAATAAACAAAATTATATTTAACAATATATGCAAATTTGGCTTCAAACTGTCACTCAGGTCCAAAAGACTACTCAGGTGATAAAATTTCACTCAAGCGATGTTGAACACTTGGGTGATGTTGAATACTTAAGCGATGCTGAACACTCAGGTGACACTGTATACTCAGGAAATACTGAATACTCAGGCAACACTGAATGACTAAGTGTTTTGACACTAATTGAAAATATGTCTTTCCATAAGGTCTAAAATCTCTCCCTTTGGCATTAGTGACAAAAACACTTATCATTAAACTCTGTATCTGATATGTGAAACTCCCCGTTTCTGTCTACTCAGGTTTTGACACTACCTCTACTGCTCAGGTCCAACTGACTCTGTTTTTGTATTTTTCAAAATTATTATTGTAAAATATATCTTCTTCACTATTCATTGTACATGTGATATTTACAATGACATTTCCCCCTTATACAATGATATTTCCCCCTTGTTTTTTACAGGAATGCCAAAAATTGAAATCTACAGGGTTATCTTGAAGTGGGATAGAAAATCACTATGTACCTTCAAAATTTGAGATAGAGTGTTTTCCCAATTGTCCTGTAGCACCTTCAATATGTGCAATTCAACTTGTATCTCTACAAACAACTCTATCATTAGCTTGGGAACAGAGAATTTTTTTTCATGAATGAGTGTCTTAGCATGTGTTATGCATTTTTGCATTCCATCCATGTGTGGTAGAAGTTGGCTCTAGATTGTTGTAAGAGATTCTCTGATCCTTGCTTCTTATCTCAATACTTCAGCCTGTAAATCAGTAAGATACTTTATTTTATTGAAGTGAGTAGAACTGGTGCTTAGGTCAAGTGCTAACTGCCTTGCACTTTCCTTCATGTCTACATCAATCCTTACTAACTTGTTTTTAATTTCCATAGTAAAGTTAGAGGAGTCACTCATCTTTACAAATAGTGCTACCACATTTTTCACAGTGGTTTCTAGAGTGTTGATGATCTTTGTAAGCTGCCCCTGGTCAATTGCAATCTTCTTTGCAATGTTCTCTAGAACCTTGTTCTCAAATTTCTTCTTTGCCTTCTCAAGTATCTTCTCCTGACCATTCATATCTGTGTTGAACTTGTGGACAATGTCAACAAGTTGGTCCATTATTGAGTCACTCTCATTGACTTCAATTTGTAATGCATCTACAAATATGCCTTTAACATCTTCAAGTACTTTATTCCTTTGTCTTTCCTTTTGAAGCTTTTGCTGTGAGGCTCTTTTCTTCCACAGTTCTCCCAAAATATCCATTTGTTCTACAAATAGGTTGGATAGATCCCAATTAGGAATCATAATTTATTTATCTAGATCTATCTCATCAATAATTACTACCTTAGACTTAGGACTCGGTGAAGGAACTATTTCATTACCTTTACCTACCCCATCCTTTGCTTCAATATTAGATCCAATTAGGTCATTGAACTTTATAGTACCAATTGTTGGATAAATATTTACTAATGAATCAATATTAATAGTCTAAATATCTACCTTACCTTTATGTGACCCGAGTGTGCATGTCTCAGTAGTAAGAGGAGCATGTTTCTCAGTCTTTATCTGTTCATATGTAGATTCTGCACCCTTGTCTTTGCTCGGAGATACAATATTGTGTATAGGATATTGGGGTAGTGATGACATTACCTCAACTACAATCTTCTTTGTCTTGGACTCTTCAATAGTCTATACCTCAGGTAGAGTATCATCATTTCCTTGTGTTGGAGGGTCTGTACTCGGTACTTCTTCCTTCACATTGCTTTCTGCTATCTCAAATATTGATATCCACACTAATGTGGCACACTAAGCTACTTCTTTCATGTTCTTGTTCAATATTTGGAATGCCCTAAATCTTGGAGTGTGATTATTCTCATATTTTCTTAAGGCCTCTTTCACTTCTTTGCCTTTCATTGCATGCATGACCTACTTCAATGTTTCTTCCCTTATATCTCTTTCAATTTGTACTGCATTCTTCCAGGGAATAGATACTTCCTTAAACAAGTCTTCAATCATATAAATCTTCAACTCAGAAGGAGCATATTTCCACTTTTCCATCTTCTCCACCACTACTTTCTCAATTTTCTTCTTTTCTTCTTCTATCCTAGAAGCATCCTTTGGTGACTTCAAAGAAATCATGGCTCTTCCTTCTTTAAGGTATTTAATATTTTGATCAAGTGTAGGTGTTGGTTTAGTGAAGACCACAATATCTTCTTCATCATCATCCTCATCATCACTTAGTATATTTTTTCTCCTTGATCTTCTTAGAGTGACAACAAGAGTAGTGCCTTTTTCCTTTTTCTATCTAGGTGTTGTCTTCCTCTTCTTTTGTGGAGGATTAACATCAGTTTCTTCCTTGTCAGATTCAGTTTCCTCTATCTTATCTATATCATCTATTTTAACTTTTTCCTCTTTACTCTCAGAGATGGTAGGAGAGTTGGAGGTCTTTCCATACTTCTTCTTGAATGTATCAAGTCTCTTTCTTCCTCTCTTCAATGTCTTAGGAATCTCAATTTACAAAGATATTCTTCTCTTTTCTTCCTCATACATTCCAAAGTAAGGTACTTTTTGACTGACAAGTTCATTCACAAGAGCCTCTATGATATCTTTTGTTTTATCATTATTAACTTCATATGGCAGGGGTTGTACCCATGCAACCCTAGGCTTTACTGCTTGTATATACACTTTATCACAATCAACTAGAAAATAGATTTCATCTTTGTACTTCTCAACTAGTTGCTTGGAAATTCTATATCTACTCTACATCTTCTATTTGAAACTCTCAAAGTATCCATCCATAATTCTATTAAATTTATCTCCTAACTCAGCTATGAATTCATTAATTTGATGGATAATTGGTGTATCCTTCTTCCATGCTATTGTTCCTTTGGAGGGAAAGAACTTATCAACATAAAATAGTATGCAAATTAGAAGAGAACCAAACTTGCATGAATTGGTTTTGGATACTCAGATGCTCTCCATATTGTTTCTCAACTAAGTGAGTTGCAATTCTGCTAGGTCAAATACTAGATTCTTCTTTACTACTTTGTAACCTAGGTCAATAGCTTCACATGAAACACTGTTTGGTCTGATCAAGCTGTATATCTTGTGGGATATCACATGAATTCCAAATTTCATCTCCATATCAGTTACTCTGTTGAGTCTCATGCCTCTTCCATCCCACTTGGCAAGAGTTGACTCAGCTAATTCATCCTTGTTTAAGGTTTTGGTAGCTTTTGGCTTGTCTAGCATAGGAAACCCGATGACACAGTGAATTATCTTCTTAGTGATCTTCACAGGATGATCCAACCATAGGTGCATGTCGTGAACATGAATAAGAACATATCTCATCCATTTTTTCTAGAAGTCCCTCAGCATATGCATGATATGTGTCAAACCCTTAGTTTCAAGGTGCTTATTCTTGGGCTTCAGATTCCTATGGGTACATAATTTCTTATATGTTTGATTCATCTCACTAGTTGCAAGATCCTGTATGTTGCAGTGATAGAAGCTGTGAATGTCATTAACCAGTAACACTCTTGGAGGAATTAGAGAATGAGCTCCCATTGGGTCTATCTCCTCTGCAACTTCTAGATGAAGTTTGAACACCAGAGGATCACAAATTGTATTCCTTACTAGCATCTCCGAACCTTTCTTGACCTTGCTACTAGAAGTGGATGCCATATTGCTCGGACGAAATGATCAAACTTTGCTTTTAATCATGAATTTGCACTGAATTACTAAGGGCTCTGAATTGACTTGTAAACTAAAATATTTGTAAGCAATACTCTTTACAATCCTTCATATATAAGAGATTTTCAACCGTTAGAGTATTTCATTAAATGCTTTGTACATAGTAGATGGCATGACTCGGGTGAAACTAACTTTCCAATTATCAATACCGCCTGACTTAGCTCGGGTGCGCTAGAGTGACTTGGGTGTAACTAACATTTTGACTTGAGTTTAACTACAATATGTCCTCATGCATCAATATGCAGATATGGATTGTATTTCTTATCTGGAACTGATGTAGGATAGCTTGTATTTCTCAGTTCCAATCATCTCCTTACTTTCCTATTCTGTAATGATAGATCCACCCATCTCACTATTTAGTGTGTCATTAGATCCTTCATTGCTTTGATCTGAATTATCTAAGGATTTCCTTACCCATTTCTTACTCATCTGAGTTCTGATTTCAAATAATTTGGCTTTACCATTCTCAAAACCAGTATCAACTTTTTCTCTGCTCATATTATTCTTTCTTAGATGACCGAGTTGCTTGCACACATAGCATCTATTAGTAGGATCTCTTTTTTTGAAGTGAGTCTTCATACAATTTTCACCAATTTTTCCATATTCACCACAATGACAACATCTGTACCAAGTGTTGTAATCCCAACCAAAAATTGCCTTGGCTAATTTTTTAGCAGGATTCCAATTCTTAGTTCTGCACTCGGAAGATTTATGACCTTGTTTGTTGCATTTGTAGCATTTCCCTTCAAAATTAGGTTTCTATTTGCATTCACTTTCTCTATGTCCATGTTTGTTGCAACTGTAGCATTTACCATTAAATTTTGACTTTCCATTTCTCCAACATTTATTTGATGTATGCCCTATTTTACCATAATAATTGCATGTAGGTTTGTTGTTCCTTTGAGCTCCTTGCTATGAGGATTCACCTTGTTCAGAATAACCTAATCCAGTATATCCATGATGTCTGAGTTCTATTGCCTAATCCATGCTAGTTTGTGAATTCATCATACTTTCATTTGTTTTCTTTTCAGTATTGAGATCATTCTGCAGTCTTTCATTTTCTGTCCTTACATTTACAACTTCTTGTGTTGTATTGTTGAGTTGACTTACTAAATCAGCTTCCTAAAGTGACAATTGTTGGATTTCTTTTTCTTTTTCTCCTAATCTTGTATTCAACACTCTTTTATCTTCTTGTGCTCAATTTCTATCATCTTCTGATTTGTTCTTTAGTTCCCTGACTTCACACTTTCTGATTGAGTGAACTTCCTATTCTCTTTTCAATTTTCTAACTTCTTCATGTAAATTGAGATTCTTTGCAAGAAATTCTTCAATGGATACATCAGCTTCTTCTAAGATTATATCTTTGCAAAATTCTTCAATTCTTTCTTCTATATAGTTCTTGTCATTCATCTGCACTGCTAATTCTTTTCTTCTCTTTACAAAAAGAGAGAGTTGCTCCTTAAGTATTATGATCTAATTCATGGTCACTTTAAGATCTATCTTTTCATTCTCAATGGCTTTCTCTAGTCTGCATGTTTCCATATCCTCTGATCTTTTCTCAAGCTGTTAAACTTTTGATAAGAGACCCGCAGCTTTGATACCAATTGTTGGAATTATATGATGTGCCCAGTGACTGAGAAGGGGGGGTGAATTAGGAACCAATAAAACTTATTTATTTTAATCCATAATTAGATTAACTTATTTGTTTGCATGCATATAACTTGAAAGTAAAGAATCATACAAAATACATAACATAATATTTGGTTACCCAGAAACCTTCCAAAAGAAAGTAAAATTGGGGTGGGATGATACCCATAAGATTTAGTACTATAGTATAAATTTATCCTGTTAGAGCTTACAATGACCACTTCTAATGGTCTTCCCTATTAGGAGAATAGAAAGCACTATTAGGTCCACCTTGTTAAAGGATTTTGTACAATACAACAAGTAATGCAAATCAGTTAAGAGATTTAAAGAAAGGACCACCTATGAGAATGAACGAGTTGATGATCTTCTTTTTGCAACTGTGATTTCTGAATAAGATCCTTTGAATATAACTGATCACCTAAATGTGATAGATAAGATTGTTAGGATTAGATTATACTAAGAGGGGGGGGTGAATCAGTATAATAGCACTTTAAACTAATTCTTCAATTACTTAAACATTAACCATACATTTGTAGTAAAGTAAAGAACATAAGAAAATTACACAATACTCATAACACCATGATTTATTTACGAGAAAACCCTAGCAAAAGGAAAACCCCGGTGGGGATGATACCCACAAGCATGTACTAAAGTATAATGTCCCTGTAAGGAGACCTAGCCCTATTAGGAGTTGAATATTACATAGTACATTTCCTTTCTAGAGGAATAAAAACCTTGTTAAAGGTTCACAACACCCTGCTAGTGGCTTCTGAGCTTACAACTCTTACAATGTAATTCTGTTACAAAAGGTTCTCAGTCATGAACAAAACAAGCATCATAAATTATTTGATAGTTCCTTTATAGCTCTACCATTCTCTGCTCTTCCATTCACATGTCTACCCTTCTAGATAATTATTTCACTCACATTCACATACATACATAATCTTTACCAAAAATATCTTACATATATATCTCATAACTTTACAAAGTCGGCTCTCTAGATGATTATTACAAATAATACTAAGTCGGCCTTCAATACAAAATACATTTAATATTGTAAATATCAAATTCATAGTCAGTGCTCTTGCATAGTCAATTTAGAGGATATCAACAAAAAAAATACAACTTCTATTTCCTAGATTCCAAGTCATACTCCCTCAGTCTTCGTTGTTGTCCAACTGCTCTATGTTACTGTTCTTTTGCAGTCTGTTTGTCTTCATATCCTTATAACTCATCTTAAACTTAACCAAATCCAAATAGATCTTAGGTGGAGGTCATACATACTAAATAATGTCTTCCTCTAAGGTTTCTTTCACTAATTCATTGATCTCAGTCTTCGACATCCAAAGTACTTTTGTATCACTGCTACTATACTTAGTCAATTTCTGAATCAACAAAACTTAACTTCAAAGTATTCGATCTTAAACCCAGATGTGTTTCCATAAATAAAAACCAAAAATTGAATCAAATTTACCCAAATAGATCGCTTTCCAACAATCTCTCCCTTTGGCATTGATGGCAACACTTAACAAAAAAATATCTAAATGTTCCAAAAAATGTCTCTTCTTCTCCTTATCTCTTCTCCATATTTTTCTCTTTCTTTTATATATCATTTTTATTTTCTCCTTCTCTTTTTCATCACATTTTTTTTCTTCTCTTCTCCCCCTTTGACAACAATGACAAAGGTGCATATAAAACAATATGTCTTAGTTCCTACTTCCCAGTTTTAGAACATCCTGAAAAGAGTCTTCCAAAATCTTTACTTTTGTGCTCCATGTCTTGAAAAAAATCTGACTGATGTGAATCAAACCATTCATTTTAAATGATGAATTTTTAGCTTCTTTCAACTATGTGGGAAAGCTTTTGGTCAATGAATCTACAACCTTCCCCAAATCTTAGAGATGACCCTCAAGTATGGATAATTTTAGAGTAATAAAGCTCCTCAGCAAATTGAATCTACTTAATACTCTCCCCTTCTCATTATCCAATACACTAAGCTTGGCCAATATCCTTGTAACTTTTTTATCTAGTTATGTTGTGGATTGTGAAGATGTTTCACAACTGTCCATCAAGCTATTCAGAGTTACTCTCTCCTTGGCAATAATTTCCTCAACATTCTAAATGTGTCTAATTGGATTCATGCAATAGCCAAATATTTTTCTCCCATGTCCATTGCAGTTCTTTTCATTTGTCAAACAAGTTTTTACAATGATGAAGTCCCATGAGATGGACTTGTAGGATTCTATCAATTTCTTCTCTAAATATGTCTCCTCATCCTTCTCTTCTGCAATCTTCAGCAAATTTTCATAATACCCATCAAATTCATCAAGTGTAATCTTCAAGTTTTCAATGTCATCTTTGTGTTGGAAAATTATAGGTACTGGAAGCAATTTATTCACAGTATCAATAGCTCTTGAGATTATTTTTATCTTATTGTCTCGTTTCTTTTTAGATCTTTCCTTAGCTTTTTTAAATGTGGTGAATGCCAGCTTTACCAGTTCAACTTCATCTATGCTATCCACATTTACATCAGTGCTTTCCAACAAAGAAATAGATGGTGAGTTTACTTATTTCTTTTTAACTCTTTGTTGTTCTATCTTCTATTCATCATCCTTTTTTTGTTCAACTTCCTCTTTCTGTTTTGCTTCATCTGCATCAGAGGTGTCCAAATTTCTTGCAAAAGGGTCCTTCTCATCTTTTGAGGGGTCAAGGGTCACTGCCACACCAAAGACAAAAATCTGGTGGAGGATCTACTTCATTCTTCTCTGTAGAGGTCTCTATTAACTTAGGTCTTTCACCCATTCCCAATTGTGTGGGCGATGTTGTTTTAGGAGGTGAGGACTTCCTAGAAGTGGAGCTCATTAGAATCTTCTCTAATTCCTTATGAGTTTCCTCAGTCACTTCATCATACCTCCTTCCCATTATCTTCAATAGTCTAACCTTTGTTCTTAACAGAGGTTTTAGTTATTTGAATATTCTATCTCTCTCTTGTACTGATAACACAGGAATCATGTTATCAATTTCCTTATTTCTAATCTGATCATCCTCAATTTGTGTCAAGTGTTTTCTGCTCTCTAATTTTTCATATAGATCTTTTGGTACACTTCCTTCAATTTCTAGAAGGCTCTTCTTGAAGGTAAGAAAATTATCTATCACAATATCTTCAATCTTCATCTTGTCTGATTCCTCATATCTGTCATAGTATTTATCAATTGAAACCAATTTACCTTGTTCAATTTCTCTCTTTTCCAACATCTTCATGTCAGGTTTCCAAATATGTTTTTTTGTTTTCTTCTCTTCTCCTGTTGTGCTTTGCTCTTTAGGCTTGCTTGATCTTGTAACTCTACGAGTGACAACCTTTTATTGTTCTATTTTCTATTATGGAGGAGGTGGACTATATACCATAACTACCTCAGGGATGATAGGGGCATCATTACTTCCACTTGCTACTCCAAGAGATCTCTCTTCCATCTTTCTTTTGACTTATTTCAATTCCTCTTCTATTAGTTCAGCTTGTATGTCGTAGTCATGTATAAGGTTAGCAATTTTCCTTTACCATTCTCCAAGCCATCATGATTAATCCAGCAAAGACAGAGTTAGGTCTGCTACTATAGTGGAATTTGTATCTGAGTATCATGGAAATGAATCTCACATCTTATGAAAGATGCTTATTGTCATTGTTCTCCTGTCCCATTTAGAATGTGTTAGGGTTTCAAATTATTTCTTCACATGCTTCTTTGTAATAGGTATAACTCCAGTGTTGTCTAATCCAGTGATATCATGAATTAGGTCACTACAATTTTTTACAGGTTGGTCACCAATCCATATGAACTGATCATGAACCCTGCTCATCAATATATTGAACCATTTGTTTTCATCAAACTCACATAAATCCATAATCTTCATTATGCTCAACTGACTAATGTGTTTGAATTATTCCTTCATGATTCCTTTCTCAGTCATATCTTCCATTTCAGTGAGTATTTCATTGTCTCCCAATGTATCATACTTACAATGTATGTAAGCCCTAATGTCTTCTACATGCAATACGCCATGTGGGGTTTGTGAAAATGCTCCTTCCATATCCTCTTCACAAGACTTATATGGATATTTCTTGAATTTGTATCTAGGATGATCAAAAACATCAAAAATGACAGGTGCATCCATAGCTTAGATGTTGTAAAAAACCTTTCTCTAAAAAAAATATGAATGGTATGCTCCAATCAATCATGCTCAGCGAATGTAGAATTGTCTGAATGCTTCTCCTCTCTGATCTCCTTAGCTCACTCTTTATCAAATGGTGAATAGATATATTATCAAACAGTGCTTTATACAAGTTAGGTTATAACTTTCATTCTCACTTTAAACTATCCATTCGGCTGCTAAATCTTGCAAAAAAAATATACATGTCGGTGGATGGTGCGCTCTTAGGTATATGTTCCATGATGTTGGCTTAGTTCACACATAATCTCGCATGAGCTCAATCGATGAATTTCAAGGTAGGATAAATTCTGATGTCTGTATCCAATGCTCCCCCTAAGGCCATGATCGACCAATTAGGTCAATTCTATCTTGCTACCTTTAGGAAAAGATTTAGTAGCATCTACTAACTCTCCCTAAATTGATGTCTCACTTGTTCCTTCGATCTACCAAATCTTGTCACTATTTTTGTCTTCTACTTTCTTAAAACAATTTTCAAAATCATTCTTTACATCTACAATACTCTTGCCAGTATCATTTCCATTCTTCTATGAATTCATAGGAGGTGGTGTCCTTCTATTATCTACTCCATTATACCTGCAAAACTTTTCTATATGTCCTGGATTATTGCATTTGTAACATATATGAGGTCTTCTTTCTTGATTAACTTGTAACTTACAGTACTTCGCAATGTGCCCAAAGTTATTACATTTGTAGCATGTAGGTTTCATTGTAGGTTCTCTTCCATTGTCTTTTTTATATCTAGATTGATTAGGTCTTCTGCATTCAATATTCTTGTGCCCATATCCATTACAACTAAAACAATAACCAAAAAAAGTTATAAAATGGGCATTACCTCTACAGTCTCTCTTCATGTGTCAAAATATGTTGCAACCAAAGCATCTACCTCTGAAAGGTCTAATCTGCTCTTTAGGTTCTTCAATAGATGGTTTCTCAGCATCAATCTTCTCATCTGATTTCTCTTCCTGATTCTTAAAAAATTCAGCTTCATTAAAGCCAATACTAGTCATATCACCTTTAGGTTTCTGTTTGTCTAGTTGTCCATCAATCAAGTCACTACTGGTGTGAATTTTCTCAATGTGTTTCTTTGCTTCAACAAGTTCACCTTTCAGAATCTGATTATATTTATCCAATTCCAAGTATTTTTTCTTGTAGCTGTTAGCCTCATCCTTCATTTGATTCAATGCATTGTTTAAGGTTTATTCAATTTCCTTCTTAGCATTGTTCTACATCTGCACTTCTTTAGCCATAGATTTATTTTTAAGTTTTAGAGTCTCAATTTCTTCTTTTAGTTGCTTCACCTGATCTAAATTGTCCTCATCTGAATCTTCTTTTATCTGAACCACAAGATCTTCTCTTTGACTTTTGGAAATCTCAAGTTGTTCTTTGAGTTTCTTTATAAATTTCTCAGCTCTAGGCATGTTGAATCTAAATTCTTCATTCTCTGCTTTTTCTTTATTAAGGTCTTCAAGTGCAGCATCAAAATTCTCTTGCAAATTGTCAAAATCTATTCTGATCTCCCTCAAGCTGTTAGGCTTTCTCTCCAAGGGCCAAAAGCTTTGATACCAATTGTTAGTATTGGATTATACTGAGAGGGGGGGTGAATCAATATAATAGTACTTTAAAATAATTCTTCAATTACTTAAACATTAACCATACATTTGCAGTAAAGTAAAGAACATAAGAAAAATACACAATACTCATAACACCATGATTTGTTTATGAGAAAACCCTGGCCAAAGGAAAACCCTGGTGGGGATGAAACCCACAAGCATGTACCAAAGTATAATGTCCCTGTAAGGATACCTAGCCATGTTAGGAGCTAAATATTACATTGTACATTTCCTTGTTAGAGGAATAACAACCCTGTTAAAGGTTCACAACACCCTGTTAGGGGCTTCTGAGGTTACAACTCTTACAATGTAATTCTGTTACAAAAGGTTCTCAGTCATGAACAAAAAAAGAATCACAAATGCTTTGATAGTTCCTTTATAGCTCTACCATTATCTTCTCTTCCATTCACATGTCTTCCCTTCTAGATAACTATTTCACTCACATTCACATACATACATAATCTTTACCAAAAAGATCTTACATATATATCTCATAACTTTACAAAGTCGGCTCTCTAGATGATTATTACAAATAATACTAAGTCAAACTTCAATACAAAATACATTTAATATAGTAAATATCAAATACATAGTTGGCACTCTTGCATAGTCAATGTATATGCTATCAACAACAAAAATACAACTTCAATTTCCTGGAGTCCAAGTCATACTCCCTCAGTCTTCGTTGTTGTCCAACTGCTTTGTATTACTATTCTTTTGCAGTCTATCTATCTTCAAATCCTTATAACTCATCATAAACTTAACCAAATCCAAATCTATCTTAGGTGGAGGTCATACATACTCCATACTATCTTCCTCTAAGGTCGCTTTCCCTAATTCATCGATCTGTATCTCTGGTGTAGGAGCACCTTGGAGATGCCAAGCAAATATGGTAGTCTCTTGTCATTTTGGTGTGCTAGTGTGTGTAAGACCCTCTAGTAGCGAAATGTAATTATATAAGGTCATGTTGACCAAGAGTAGTTTAGATAAGTTTCATTTTATGCTTCATTTTGGGTAGATTAACTCTTTTTGGCTCTTGTTTATTGGATTGTCCTTGATGATGTCATCAA